>JAQGBY010001994.1:0-25499 GCA_034698785.1 Mycogona germanica | reverse complement strand
ATATGCCTTGCGGGGAAGTTCAGTTTTGGGCATTCAGGGATCACGGAAATGTAGCAGCATCAACAAATAATAGTGATCGGATGATCGTAAGAGAAAAAAAATTGGCTTAAACCATCTCGGGTATGTACTCAACACATTTAAATAGTATCATAGTAGATCACATGAATGGTTTAGTAATCCATAAGTAACAAACAGACAGACAAACATACAAACATACATACAGACATAACGACAGAAATTCATTTTTATATATATAGATTGTACGCAACAACGCAATCGAATATCATAATTATGATACGATGTACATTAGCGTTCCAGAGACTACCGATTATATTGAGGTTTGTTTTTGAATACATCGATGATCGACGAGTTGATTTTAACTTTAGGCGGATTAAGCGACACTAGCGACGACAATTTCAGCCTGCCGTCACCTTTGTCAAATGATGAAATTCGCGTCACCTAAGCGCATAGATGTGTTGAGAACAAATATCTTTTAATATCTCGTTTACGAAATCGGAACCTTCGCTTTTGCTCTCGTACGTGCGCAATGTAATGCTTCTCTAATCGCTTCTTCAAGTTTCCAGGCAGCCAACAGCTCTTAATCAGGTCAACAAACTTCAATTTTGTTATTAAAGATGCGGGCTGGCATGAAACGCGCGTTTATTTCCGTTTTACAGATGCGGGTCCAAATAAATAACAAGTACGCCAAGTATCTGCGTCTGCTGTTTTAATTGCAATTTTGGCCCACTAGAATCTTTCTAATGCTTTTGGTCGTGCCCTGCTCGTGAGTTTTGAGCATCTGGTTCCACAAAGTAACTAATTTGAGTTGAACGAATGAGAGAGATCGAGAGTGGGAGTTGTTCATGCAGAATTTAACGCTACAGCAATTTAGTTCTTTTTTAATCTAATATTTGGCCTTGTTCTGTTGATATACAGTTAAAAGCCAGTTAAGAATCGCATACCTATTGTGGAACCGTTCATTAATTCGCACCAGGCGATTTTGAAAAATAAAAGCGGCTTTTATTTTTCGATATTTTCGGTACTATTGTTTTTCACAATGTTCCGTTTTATTTTTGTTATTTACAATTTTGCTTGCTTGTGGTCAAATCTGTTTTATGCCCACTTTTTAAGACTCGACGTGTTCAGTAAAACTAACGGGAATGTACATGTGCGTCTTAAGATGTGGCGTGGATCAAGTCTTTTCAGCAATCCATAAGGTTAACTAAAATGCTCCTAAAGGTTAACTAAAACGTGCTATGAATAAAAGGACTGGGTGAAACCCTACTGCGGCACATACTTACTTGTTGGTTAAGATTCCATGTTTCATTGAAAGTTCTGTTTTGTTTCGCTAAGTGCCATTAGTTTTCTGAAGTTATTGAATACAATAATTAGTTTTACGTGATTAATAATTTCTAAATATACATTTGAATGCGCATTATGGATTGTCTAGACATCATATTTGATAAATTGGTAATTGAATCATAATTGATGCCATTGATTGACGTACTCGTAATTGACATTTTGAAGTTTTTAAAATTTTGTAACGCTACGTCATCTGTGAACCAACGCCGTTAAAGACAGTGAGTGTTCGCACATGAAAAGAAGCATTGGCTCCCTGTCCCACTTTCAAGGCGTCATACTTGCGCCCTCTACCGTTGCAAAGTTGAAACCTGCTTTCGTTGATGCTTTCTGCCTTGCCAGAATCATGTCCTGTGGAGAACCAATAAAAAGTCTATGGAAATTTAAAATTTCATTTTACCACCTGAACATTCAGAGGGAAAATACATTTAATTGACAAAATAATTAATTAATCACATTAATTCAATAACAATTTAATTTATTAAATTATTATTTAATTATATAAATTAAATTTGTCCTAACTATTGACTATTTTTAACTGGACTATTTTTTACTGGAATTAAGATCGATTAAGAAACAAGTTCCTCCACATGAAATACTAAATCACAAATAACATTATCTATTTATTAGTTATGGTGCTTGCCGTGATTCGAGAAAATCGGATACTCTTAATTTGAATTTATGAAATTGTACACGTAGCACACGAGTAGTCGTAGTTTATTTTGTAAAACCAATTGTCGCCATTGACAAAATGTTATCAATAGGAAAGCAATCATTTGCACACCAATAAAATAACTATTGAATAGTTACAACTTACATATTCTTTATTATTGCCTACTTACACATATCACTTTGTAAAAATATAATACAATTGTGAAATCAGCCAACACATTTTCGTTCATGTCGCATCTTGTAGGATTATTAACATTTGCATGCACAAAACAACTACGAGTACAGACATACACAGATCGTTTTGTTTAGCATTGGTTTTTCTATGACGTGCATAATAAGTTCAATTATAAATATTGGGAAATGGGTTTTTGTTCGGTTGTATAGATGACACTCGAATAAATGGTTTCAGACATGACGGGTAATGTGAGTACGAACATTGTGCTCGAAATTAACACATTAAAAGTGCTAATTTGGTGCTCAAACTAACTCAATTTCAAGAAACGTTATTTGCTTGTTCAATACCCCATGACCATATACGGTTGTATAATTATATTTAGCGGCAGATACTCATCAAGCAATACAAAGTTTTTTTGATTCACACTAAACACGAGTAAATGTGGATAACAAGATGGTTGGCACCAGTTTGCACACTTTCATTCCACAAACTACGGCCATCTTGATTTTCGTGAATCCAAAAATAGGATCTTTTCAAACGATTACTAGCTCCTGTTTCTATCAACTCTCGTTTAAAAGATTTCAACTTTTTCTATTATGCATTTGTATTTGCAGTTCACCCCCAAATAATAGCGCTACATACGCATCACAAGATCACAGCATTAGCTGGGTGAATATATCCGTAACCCCTGGCTGCAACATAACTTGTATTTTAGTAAACCACTATGTACTGTACAGAGTATAACTCATTTTCATGCGATTTGCATCATCAAGTAAAATGACTTAAAATGCGTCATCTCGAATTTCAAATGAACCTGATGAGGATGTTAAATGTGATGGGTGAACTACAGTTATAAATTATGTTTGAAACACAAGTAATTTAGTAGGATCACGTCAAGGTGAGAGTGCATTTGCATGCACCGGTCGCGACTACAGTATGCAAACAATAGCTAAACAACGTGTCGAAAAGAAAAAAGCAAGTGAACATCAGAAGGCCACTTTTGCAAGTTATCACGATATTCGACTACATTAAGTTCTAGGCAAAATAAATTAAAGAACATTAATCTCCATGTACAGAGTGTTTCTGATCGACACACATGAAAGTTTAAATAGTAGATTGAATTTAACATGCGTGCTCATGATTGCCGATTAAAACGTGTAAACATGTACACACACGTACATATACACTGTAACTACATGTAAATTTAAGTAGTAATCTTCGGTACGCTTTGCCAACTAGTGAATGACAATAATTTGTAGGTTAGTCACAACTGGGGGCATCGCATATTGTCAAAATAGGTGCTTTACTTCTGATGCGAGTATCAACAATCCCGATTCAATATCTGGTGACAGGTGTTAAGATATTATTTTTACAACTTTGCGCATTGTTGTTGGGGCATTATTTATTGTTTGCATGTGTCAAACGATTCTTTTTTATGTAAAAAGGTATTCCAAATCTAGATTGCCCCTCGCGACAGAAAGAGTCGTTTCAGGAAACCCGGCACATGAAAATCGTGTCACTCCATTGCTTACAAAAACACAACATATACGCCAAAAGATACAATCACACGTAAGTGTTAGTTGTGACGTGCCGTACAGGTTCAGTGCACAGAGGAGCAAAAATGATTTTGCATAATCATTGTTAGCCACAGTAACACACTTTCGAATATAGTCACTTCACATGTTGACACGATTGACTTTTGACTTGTACTCTGTAGCTGTCATGTAGGCGCATGCTTCTTGGCTCAGAGATCAAAGATCGATTGCAACTATTTCCCAGCAAACATACTCGAATTTGAGAAACGTACACAAATACACATTCCGAGACATGCAAATTGTCGCCGGCTCTCCATTGCATGCTCATTCATATATGCAATTAGTATTCACTTTTTAGAAATTCCGGTAAAGTCAGTCGGTTGTCCGTTATCGATGACGTCATCGATAGACAGCGAAATATTTGAATTCATTTCCATGTTCGGTGATCGTACGAATCGGTACAATTCTCGATGTTCGTTCGTATTGCAGGCCAATGAGAGGTGGTGTCGATTTTAGACCAACGATATCCACTGTCTATTCTAGAGCAAATATATTCACGTAAAGCTATTCGTTGACGCTGAGGCACCGCTTGTGACCAACATGGCGTCGATCTCCCCGCCACCCATCGGCTACAAGCAGGAATAAAGAAGCTCTCACACGATGAAAAAATCAATTTGTGAGGCGACGAGACACTTAAATCTAATCATTGCAGATTTCTGAACAATAAAATGTGGTCTGCCTTAATCCATTTTTCGGCCCACTACACAAAATCTGTCAAAAATGTGTAACCTTATGCTTTTGATTAGAAAGCGTATAAATTAATACGTCACAGGCTAGCCAAAAGCGGCAATGAAAATAAAAGTCTTTAGAAATCAGGACATCGTGATTTTTGTAACGATGGTGCACAATTATCAAAATAATTTGGGCAAGAATGAAATGTTTCGTCAGGATCTCACAGAACATTCCATCATCGTATAAAAACTTCTTTAAGAAAGCATTGCAGCTGATACAGTGACGAAAATATCGACACCATGTTCGTCACCCGCGAAGAGGCAAAGGAACCATCATTATATCCTTCCAAACATCTTCAATTGCGACATTTCAGATGACTGACACATGCTCCTGTCGATTAGGACTGGTCAACGACTTGGTTGCAGGACCGGCAGACGCGTGAATCAGCTTGGCCTGGGGTGGCGATGGCTTGGCGATGGCAGCAATTGGAGTAACGGCAGCGGCGGCGGTCGCCATGGTTGCACCAGCAGCGTCGCCATTTGGTTGCTGACCGTTAGTGCAAGTGGTCGATGGTGAAGCGGCCGTGACGTCATCGCCGCCAGCGGTGGACGTGGGAGTGGTGGTGGTGGCCAGGAAATCGAGGGCTGCCGAGTTGATGCAAAAGCGCTTGCCGGTCGGTTTGGGTCCGTCGTCGAACACGTGACCCAGATGACTCTGACACTTGGCGCAGGACACCTCTGTCCGGGCCAGACCTGGTTTCATAGCAAGGAGAAGAAGGTTGCCGCCCACTGTTGAGTGTCAGTCATAGAGAGAGAGAAAAAGTGGTTTGGTCGGGGGGAGGAGTTGTTGGTGGGATCGTTTGATGGGGAAATGGGATACGTGTGTATATGATGGAATTGGAAATGACCAGGAAGAGGATGAATGGCGGGAAGATGGAATGGTAAAGGTTGAAAGAGAAAGAAAAGAAACAGACACAAAATGCCTCAGCAACATAATGTTAGGCAGCAGTCGATAACAATTATAAACCAGGAGGGGAAAATCCATTTAATCGTCTTGGGGAGAAGCTATTTTTCCTAAACCCAGCCATAGCGCATACATTTAAAATGTAGCTGTCCTTATTGGCTGCTTATTTATAGATACTTGTTTCGAAATTAGATTTCTTAATACATTTTAAAACATTATTTTTAAATGGACATAGCATATTGTTTTTTTTTAAATGTACGATTTACAACTGAAGTGATGACAAAATTGGTAAAATAGGTTGTTTTCTTCCAAAAGAGTTTTTAAATTCAAATACTCTGTATAGTTTCGCTCAAAAGTCAGTAATTAACAAAAGCATCTCACAAAAAGGACGGCTACGTTGTTTGTATTCCCAAAATACAAGTTTAATTTCATACCTTTTTGAAGCACCACAATTCCAAGACATGCAAAATGTACACCACTCTTCCAGCAAGCAAATACCAATTTCTAATCCTGGTAAGAACATATTTAGCTTACAACTTTACAAATTAATAAAACTCTCGACACGGTATCACAGAATTTGAAATTATTGCAGATACCTGTAATTTAATATAATTAATTTATTAACTGTGCCATTTCTAATTCTAGCCATTCCTCTGCCATTCCTCTTATTATCGAAATTGTTTTTCTTATTCGGAACGTGAGCATCTTATAAACCTATAAGCAATTTCTTTTTACAATTAATTACTTTGTCAATATTAAAAGGTTTTAATTTCTTAAATAGCGATGTCAAGAGTTTCTGACATTACGAGTATGTAGCTACGACCGTTTTAGTTGGGTATTCGAATTATGTCGATATTATTCGATTATACTCGAATTTCCACTTTACATTTATACTTTAAGTCTTTACTGTTCCGCAAATAACTGGCATGACATAAATATACAAAGAGCTAACCGCAAACTTTCCACCGGAAATACCTGTTATGACCATGTTATACCCATGAAGTCTCATGAAGAAATACCCAACGCGTTCATGCCGTGACTCCTGGAATGGCATCAATGTGTGACGTGCACTCACCATGTGACAAGTCATGCTTTAATTTGACTTTCTTCTTATCCACGACATCATAGAATGCCGGCCAGCCGGATCCTGATTCGTATTTGGTGTCGGAGGAAAAAAGTTTCTCGCCGCATACCACGCAAGAGTAGATGCCATCATCTTTCAGTTTGTAGTATTTGCCAGTGAAAGCTCTGCGGAAGAGACAAAACAATTTGACACAAATGTGGATATAAAAGCTATATATGGGGCACAGTTCGTGTTAGCATTACAGAGCCTTGGGACCGCAACACCTAAAGATTTATTTTAATTGCATAAATCACAGACAACTTTGTTGTGAAATGTTCTCTCGCGTTTTTCTTTGCGATGGAGGGAGTTATAAGCACCTTTACAAGCAGGTACATGCACATACAAAGGAGCCAAGTTGTCAACACCCAGTATATTATAGCGAAATAAGGAACCAGAGCAAAACCTTGTTCGTTCAAATTAGGCCACTCCGCATGCGTGCCCCTATTGGATTGCAATGACTGTAGGCGTCACATATGTCAAATGGGACATGGTTCTGCGAAACCTGCGCATAACCAATTAAGGTATAGCCGAGATCCGGTTACAAGGATAGTGACTGCCACAAGCTCATACATGACACATGAAATATTTTTAAACAATTGTGTTTCGCCAACATGTTCCTCATATAAACGAAAACGGCCGCGAACAATTTTGTAAAAGGCTTGTAAATAAATCAAGCGGCCTGAAATATTGCCACGATTTAGAATTTATAAGCGTTTGTAAAAAAAACATGAACATGTTTTTCTTGTGAAAATCGGACATGAAATTTCTGAATTACACAACAGCACTGAATTGAGTCTAAAAATCTTGAATCGAACAAAAGATGTTTAATTAATGATCGCGTCGAAAGCTATTGTTACGGCTATGCATATACACTGTGTTATAATTAAAGCCCATTAAAATATGGAAATATTTTAATGAAAAAACACTCGTAATTTCTAGAAATGCTCACCGTCTCACTAATTCTTACCGTTCCGTTCCTTTTTCTTGCGTAATTTGGTATTGCAACGGCGTCAGCGTCTTTTTTAGTTCGTCGCGTGAGGCGCAACATGAGTTGGCGCCGCACGGTGAGCAGCCGATCGCAGCGCCCGCTACCGGCGATAGGGTGCCGTTGGTGC
Organism: Mycogona germanica; assembly: GCA_034698785.1. Lineage (NCBI taxonomy): Eukaryota > Metazoa > Arthropoda > Diplopoda > Chordeumatida > Chordeumatidae > Mycogona > Mycogona germanica. The sequence goes on along the minus strand of JAQGBY010001994.1, from coordinate 17,825 downwards.
TGGACATGGTGCGAAGGGTCACTGCCGGGGAAATGATTCGAAGATGGCCTAAGCGAGAAACATTCGATCTGAAATGAATGTAAATAAACAAATGATTAGATCATTTCACTTTCATAAATAATAATCTTTTTCTAAATACATTTTCATCAGTATCTAAAGAACAATTGCAATTAAAACTCGACTCGCACCCTTAACTTCGATCTTTAATTAGAACCTTAAATTTTATAAATAATTTTAATAAAATAATAAAAATGATATGAAATGAATTTGTAACATAGAATAACTAACCAAATTTGTACTGAAATTTAATAAATAGTTTGCATAAATACTAACTGGGATATGAAATGAAATTTTAAGACTCCATTTCATTTTTTATTATAATACCAGAAACAATTTCCAAATTAAAAGCTTACGATGACAGATGGTTGGCATCAAGTCAGTCAAACATGAGCTTGATGACGCAAATGGATTTAATTGGGAAAATGATGTTGCGAACGAGGTTCACGAATTTCTACATGGTTCAACGCACCGCAGGCACGCAATACAATGCATTGTCTAACCATTATCCAGAATCTTTGAATCAAGTAAACATAAGAAGCCAGTAACACGGTTATACACCATTGTGTGCCATTGTATGCCATTGCCGGATCAGTGATAAAGACAGCGTTAAAACAAAAGCAAATTTTGGTTGAATTGCACACGACGGGTGAGCTATAGCTTCCATAGTGTCAAAGTGTGCTAATCAAAGCAGAATAGTCAACGGTAATTAATGTCTTCGACAAAACTGGGTCACCAACCATTAATGACAGGTTGGTCACACTAAGGATTGATGATTGAAGCTGTAGAGCAATAACGAAATGTTATATTTGAACGTTTTTCACATGTACATAACTGAACAATGACATTTTCTGACATAACGCGAAGTTTCTTCACCAAAGCGTCCTGTCCATTATCCAGAAATGGAAAGACATTTCCCCCTCCCCTAAACCTACCGGGCCGTGATCATAATAAAATTGTGAACAATCAAAAGAAAAGTTCGTTTCCCCGAACTTACAATTTTTTCATTCATTTCCTACAATATGTAATAATAAAATGAAGTGCATCGTGTAACTTACTGCACGGTCATGTATAAACAAAAGGATAAGTGCAGGTTAGAACTACACAGATTTACTGTTTTATTGTCGTCAGCGAGACGCTTTCTTTCGTTGGTGTTTTTGCCAGCTCGATTATGGTCGTAAATTGCCATAGTGGAGGAGCCGCAAAACTTTCTTTGAACTATGTTCGCAGGACGCACTTAATTAAATTCGTGACCGAGTACCCAATTTAATTGGATGTTTCATTCCCGTGAAGGTGAAGGTAGCCGTGGACAAGGTAGGCTTGTCCATTTGATTAGTGGCTAAATCTGGCTTGCCGTTGCTTTTGCCTAACCCGAATAATGGTGAAGATGTTTACTTATAAACAATCTAATTGGTTACAAAGTAGTAACAGCTAGTTATTACTGCTGGCCAAACCTGTAACACATTACACATTCGAGCAAATGTATTATTGTTTCCTCACACGTTATAATTAACTAATGCATTGTTAAAACTCAAAACTCTATTTTTTTATTATTTTTTTTTGGCACCTGAACAACATGAAGCCAAGTAGCGCCAAAAGACTAAAAAAGAGCTACATGTAAATTCGACGCACCTCATTCGTTGGATGAAATTAAAAAAACTTATACATGTGCGCTTATTATGCGGTTTTTTAATACGTATTTTGTAACCTGCAGTTGGCCGAGTGGCTTAGGGATAAATCGTATTTCTTTTGTCCCGTCGACAATAAAAAATATCGAATGTCGCGCTCCTTATTTCATATTGCTGATCTAAAACTGGTTTTGCCTGTCGAGAAATGTCTCGCAACGATAACCACTATGAGACCTGCATAATAAGTTATGTTTGAAAGTGTAATTCATGTTATTCAGTTTCGCCGTTAGTGAACTACAAAACATATTCAGGCCAAACCCCTTTGTTCAACTTTACATTGGAATCAAGAAGTAACTTTTCATGAGATGCTTCAGCATTGCCAGACGCACACTGCAATAGTAAACGATTACCGGGGTTTTGAGCGGTTTAATCAAGCGGTAAACCCCCTTAACAAATATTTATTAAACGATTACCAATTGTGTTTCGATAATCATGACGATGGGATTTGATGTACAAATTAACTGATTGTGCCTTTTTTCTTACAGTTTGGTATCTTTTGGGAAGATATGATATGAAATCCCTGGCATTCCAAAAGTATTGCTGCGAGCATGCACACAGCAGCAATGAGGAATTTTGTATTTGAGTCAGGGGAGTGGGGACTAGCAAACCCAGTTCATTGTATTAAATTACACACAAGATGACTAAACCTAAACTTTTGTCAACAACTTGGAAATACCACGCGTGAACGGGGTAACATTCGTGCATCGTCTGCTAATCCTGTGACGTTTTCGGAAGAAAAAAGGCACACCCTCCATTGATTGCATCGTTTCTAGTCGAAACCTACTACTGTGTGACCTAGGTTTCGTTCTATATAATAGTACGGGGACTGTGAAAGAGCGTGAAGAGATGCGCGTGACAGTTTCTGCATGAGTTGTCCGAGCTTTAGAGCTTCAGGTGCATTGTTTCATCAAAACATTTTGAAATGGGGTGTTTCCTTGCTGATGACGACTATTTTATCCCCAACCCCTTCTTTAATCTGAGTGATTTTTTATCAATCTTTTATTGGAATTTAATCTTAATTTCATTTTACCAATTACAACAAAAAACATAAAGATAACAATGATCCAAGTGAGAAACTATGAGAATATAAAAAGAGTAAAAAGTTGAATAAGAGTTAAAATATAGTTGGGGTAAAAAAAAGGTTCGAAATTAGGGCATGATCATAATTTGTTTTCAAAAAATTCTTGAGATTATTGAAACAATTAATTTTGTGGTCACAAATTTTTTAGATTGTTTTAAATCGTCTTGAACCTTTTTCAAGATTGCTAAATTTTGTCTTGAGCTGTGTTTGCAAATAAATGAACCATAGTTAAGGTGGAAAAAGAGAAGCGAAGTCCCGCCAGGAATAGTACCACGCAATTTGAAAACAAGACATTTCCTTTGAAACTGGCATTCCTCCGGGACCTATTGTATAGCCGGAATCACTGTGCGGTTTCGCATCCGAATTTTGCGTCGTTTGCGAATAGTTGGAGATTTAAAACAAAAGCGCAGTTCCTAGTCATTTTTTATGACGGTTATTTACATCTAAAAATATCTCAGAATTCCGCCTCGTCTATAATGAGGAATTTTAAAGTTCAGCTGCAAGGAGAGGAGAGAATGGCGCTCCACAATTTGGTTGCTACATTATCTGATACATGTAGGCCTGACCTAAACTGAACTGCTTCAATTTATCGAAACTGATTTGTGACCACCAAACAGTCCAGATCTGAACCCTGTGGACTATGGGATCTCGGGTGTTCTACAAGAGAAGGTCTACAGAAAAAAGATTCAGAAGGTGTGGAATGAGCTCGACCAGCGGACAATTGATGCAACAAGAAAGTGACGCACCCGTCTTCACGCATGTGTTAATGCTGGCGGCGGTCATTTTGAACATCTTCTGAAATAGCCAACATTTTGGTAAATATTGTCACATCATTTGTACCAAATTTCATAATAATCGGACTATTTTTGGCCGGCTTACTAAAAATAATAAAAGGGGTCCATAGTTTCATGTTCACTCTGTAGATGTGTTTTACATGTATCTGATAATTTGGCAAACATGTAATTTAGATGAAAGCACAACGTTCATCGCGCGTCTGTCGTGCGTTTATTTGTGTGTACATTGTGTATCAAGTATACCTTACATGTTAAATTGAACTCGTTATTGCATGGCATCCGTGTGATTACATTGGGTATAGCAAAGCGACTGCTCCTAAATGTTTCAACCGCGGGTGTTCAGTCATGCGACGTAATGAATTGATGGTATATCATGGTCTGTCAAGCTGACTGACAAGTCGGCGCAGCCCTCTTCAAATACAGATGCTTTTTTCTCTCGGTTCAAGACCTAAATCTTTTTATGCACGAACGAGCAAGCGCAGCGAATTTGGAGTCTATTTAACAGAACATTTCTTGTATGGAAGTGCAAAGTGATTTTTTGTGCACATGCAAAAAATACAAATGTATTTTTAGCTTTTCACAAACTGTCTGACAGTAAAAGTTAATCGCCTGAAATATTAGAAAAACATTTGGCATAATACACTTGGAATTCAAATCGCAAATGTAGAAAGAGCGAGTTCGCAATCTGTGACCGTGACGCGGGTTCGATTCCCCACGTAGACCTCTGGAAATTTTCGGGCGACAGAAATTCCTTAGAAATTGAAGTAAAGCCGTGGTACAACCGTGCCTGTACAATATCGATATCTATTAAGTATAAGTTTAAGATACCTACACATGTAGCTAAGAAAAGGTTAAGCAAAATTACCGTGTCATCACCTGGGCGTTTTAGGTGGAACACGCTTGTGGGTGTCTAACAAATACCATATTTTTTTGTGTGCGATTGGAAAACCAGTTCTCTTGAGGGCTATTAACTCATTGTCACGCAATACAGTCAGCAGTTTTGCAGTTTAGGAAATGTTAGCAACGGCGAAGATAGGCGGATTATGGAAATTCTTCCAACTTTTAGCTCAATTTTTGATCACTTTTAACGCTTCTCGAATTTTCGTTAGGAGGACAGAAACTTAATTTTAGGGGCGATATTATAGGTGTTCGACCATGTACACGAAGCGTGCGCGAAATTTCGATTAAACTCGTAAATATTATTTTGTCTCATCGGTCTCGCTTGCTCGAGCCTCGAACTAATCATCGTCTTGCTCGCTTGGTTTCGACCACAAAACGTGTTTTTAAAGATCGGTTTCATTTTTGCCACTAAATATAAATTCAAGTCTCGATTTCTGGTCGGTCGGCGCAACGGTGCGTGAAATTAACATCCTTTTTGCGGTGGTGAGGTTATCAAACCTCGTGGAAAGGCGAATATAATTTCAATAGGTAACTTCATTTTATTGTTTCTTTGATCCTCAGTGTCGAAATATAGAAGACAAAGCATTTATTTTGCTGATTTTCAGTTACATCCCAATTAAATTTTATATCTCAAATGTTTAAACATTTGTAGTGCTGTTCAATTTGTAATAACAACATGATATGCAAATATTTTTTGGAAACCGTGCGACACAATCATTTCACTGACGTAACTCTAGTCATTATAAAATTGTCAAAAGTAATTCCGGTATTCCAGTTATAGAAAATAACAGTTAACTTATCCAATCATGCACAAGCGTCGACCACTTTAATAGAAGTTATGTGCTATTAATATATTTCATAAATGTGGCTTCTGAATTTCGAAAGTGCGTTGCACATGTGTTTCGCGTGCTTCACTAAATCCAAATCGAACATGACCGAAGTAAACGCAAATTCCACTTGCGACCAATAAAGATAACGCTTTTGCGAAGTTGTTTTCCTTTTCGGAAGAAAAAAATGGGTTCCACGTGTACGTCTTACTCGGCGCTCGGTTTCGTATACATGTACGTACGCACATGTCTTCAATCGCATGCCAAAAGATTACGGCGAAAACTTCACCTAAATTATGTGTTTTTTCCTAAATTGTTTGCTATACGAGCAGAGTAGGGGAGAACCACGAATGAACTATTAATAGAAAAGAGGTTTCGTTCACCCTAAAAACTTGAGTGGTGTCGAAAATATAGAGTACGAATGTATCTTGCATATACAGTTGCTATTTAAGGAGACTGTGCCGATTAATCCAGGTTATCTAGGGTTGCATTATTCGCAAATTAATTTCATAAGTAAACGATAAAAATGCGTTTTACTTATTCGAGGAGCGACTATTTTAAAAGTGCATATTTGTTAGCAATAGACCATAAGAATTGAGTTATGGATATTACAGGCAGCACCTTAAAATTTCCATAAACGAAAATTATGTAGAAGTCTGCGATGAAATGTTTAAGCATGAAAGAACAAACGCGGGACAGAACCGTGGGAAATCGACAAAGAGCTGGCGAGGTTCCATAAATAAAAATAATAAAACTGTAGGTTTCTGAAACATATATTGAAAGGCAATTACCCTTTTACCTTCGTCACAACCCTAAAATTTAGAAAAAAAATTAAGACTTCGAGACCACACCTACAGGTTTGCAAGCCTGTAGTGTAATTTTTATTCAATTTTTATATGGGCTAAGGTAAAGAGTAAGCTCGTCGTCGATTTTCCACTGTTATGTCCCGTATTTGTTCTCTTATGTACATATTTGTGACTGGAAACTTTCAATAAAAATAGTGATTTTTTTATTGGCACTTCCGTTGCTAAAAACATGCACAAGCGCCACTCAGCAAGCATTGCTGGGAAAACTGAGAATCCAGAACGCGGACACGAGAACACTGACGTTTGCTGTTTCAGAAACACCCCAGTGAAACTACAACGAAGAGGTGTTGATATGTGGCCGAGAGGATAGTGTTTTCCTCGAGGCCGGTGATCGCGGTTTCAATTCCGGCCGATATATTACCTTCGGAATTTTTCGGGCGAAAGAAATTCCTTCTTAACAAACATTTTGATCTACGCTGGAACTTTGTACACAGCATTTTAAAGGTTATACCGAAAGGTGGCGCCAAGTGGACATGGAAAGACTACGCGAAAGAAACGACATTTAACGGTTATTGAATCCTTATTGAAAATGTAATTTTAAATGTTTGCAATTTATTGCGATTTAAGCAAAACTAGTTGTGTCAACTTTTCTTTTTCAAACTTTTTTCGTTTCAATGTCAAATTTTTTAGTGAAAGTGCATTAGTACGTCCATTTGAAACGCATGTTAAGATATGTGGCACGACACAGCTCAGTCGGCCAATATGCGCTCGGATAGACTAATTCGCTATTCAAATGCCAAATAGCTCTATGTTAGTGAGTTTTGTTAGTCGACATTTACAACCACACTAATACAAACAAATGGCTATTCGCAAGCCCTTGAAACCTCCTTGAAAAATCAACGCTTGAAATTTCGAAATGGGTGCTCGGTCTATTGATCTAATTTGTTCCGTGAAGGTTAGCACCAGCCTTGAAATTCCGTTCTAAACGTTGGGCGGAGCCTGTGATCCTCCTCTCGACATGCATGGTACGAGACAATTGGTTGGGCGGGTAGGAATAATTTTTCAATATCAGTCTCCAAATGGAGTTACGAAATCTTTTTTTTATTTATTGTGGGCCATTGTTTATATGCGAATAGACACCATTATGCTGGTTAGTATAGCGTGCGGCGAGCACACCGGAAACAAATTCAAGGTGGCCATTTCGATGAGCAACATATACGCCTTATCCTGCCAGTGTAGGATGTCCGTGCTAAATTACGTAGATATATAGTACAAACGAGAACATGCATGTACGTGAACAACACGCATAGCGATTACACTGTGCAATGTTTATGCTCCAGACAATAACATGGTCGTGCACCAAAGGTAAGCTCGTACATCATATACTGTACACAAACATGTACATGGATTTTTATATACACAGTATATCTTGCATATAAATACAAAATACCTAATGGTTATTAGTGGCGTCGGACAGTTCGCCGCAGATTTTATGATTTCGGTTAACTACCCAACTATAACCGCTCTTCCTCAATTTGGAATTCTTTACGGAGTATTCGACTATGGTTAAGCTTTTAGCTGTACACAAATTCAAATTAGTACAGCGATACAAAAACAACACTGGATGCATAAGCACTTTATCATGTTGCAGAAAAATAACAGCTTTATCCATATTAAGAAATACTTCGTCACAATTTTTAACAATAAGTTTCAAGTAAAATAAATGCTATTGATGATGATAGGCCACCACTTATTATATTATTGTGAACTATTTAGTTATAACCGAGTACGGAATTCGTTCAAATCGTCATTCCGCCAAATCTGATTTTCTATTCGATGCTGTGACAAACCGATAAGGTGAGCTCAAAACACGAATCGAAATCCAACCTCACCAATCCTGCTCGAGTACGTTGGAGCATGACAAGTCTGAATAGTCTCAGATTTTGGATGATAATGAGTGAGAACACAAAACCGTTGATTATTTATGTAGACACACGTATGTAAAAGGGTGGAGACAAATTTGGCTAAGATAGGTTTACTCCCTTGCGTATAGTTTTGGATCCCGCAGTCGTCTACGGGGTTTTCCTCCTTGGTAGTAGTCTGTCATAGACGCGTGCAGATCGTTGACCCCGAGAAAAAGCGTCTCGTCATTTATATAAAAATCGAACTGAAGGCTCGCATGGCTTCCAGCCAATGTCTGTGTCTATGCAAAAATACCACTAAAACTGCGCACGCGCATTAGAGAAGGAACGGGATTACAAAGAGTACGCGTAAGTTGTTGTAGGATGTTCAAGTCAATGATTTACACGAACAAGATCCAAAAAACATCCATGCATCTGTAATCGAAACAGAGCGCAGCACTCGGCATTTAAATAAGTATAACGCTCACTTTCTCCGCTTGTTTTGACTTACGAAAACACAACTGAAGGGGTGAAAGTCGTTTTCTTGAATTGAGAGGAAAAAGTGGTTTTGCTAGAAGTGTTGTTATAATACGGTTTCGTTTGCCTACCCAACTTATGCTGCCCTCTGCCGGCGTTATACAATTACTTTGGCTTGCGAGACATTTTCTTTCGATAGTTTAACATGCCAAGATTGCAATTTAAAAATTTTAAAAATTGGGTTTGCATCTCTGTGCCTTTAACTTGTGTCCATTACCAATTAAAAGTGTAAGCTAATAAATATTCCCGGGAGGAAGTCCATTTACATTGTATTCCTGCTGACCTCGAGTTAGACAGAAGCCATATATCCTACTGAGACCATTCCCTACTGTAAATACTCCTATTTGGAAAACTGTAAATGTAACTATAAACTGTAAAACTCTGCACGCGAAAATGGAAAAACAGCATTAATTCCGCTACTCTCATGGCCCACGGTGCGGCGTCGGGGGCTCAGTGCAGCATAGGCGGCGCGAGTGTCCGCCGGACATTTTAGAATCGTTTTGAAACATTAATTTCTTCGTTGAGATATGAAAAAATCAAAGAGAAGCTGGTCCGTTTGGGTATGTACGTGTGTCTGGTGGAATGAATATTTCCAAATGTCAATCAGGTGTTCGCAAGTGATCGAGTTTTTTTATAGATAGAAATATTAAAAGATAGACTTTTTTTATGTATCGCTGGACCATACGAATTGAGGATTTTAACAATATTTAAATGATACTGGCAGCGAGAAAAAGTTAAAACAACTTCCAAGATTTGGTGTGAACTGTTTCCCAATTTTGGTGTCGTCTTGGTTCTCGATAGTGGTTTACAGTTCAAAGGAGGGCGAATAACATATTTTAACGTTGAATGATGGAGTGTACGTCGTTTTGCGTCTATTGTTGGGTACACCCTCTGTTCTTTTGTACTATGAGGTACTTGCGTTCTGTTCTGCCTGCGTCTTGTGTGCATTCATGCAGCTCAACTATGCGCATGCTGTCTGGGGAGGAGGTTTTTTAGGCATTTTTTCGCTTCAATGTTTGCTGTAAATAGATAAGACATTTCGGCCATGCAAACCCCCTTCACACATGGCTTCCCCTGCGCAAGTAACCATGACCGATGCTACACATAATATTATAACGGCACAAAAAGTTATATTACTGTTGTAATAAGACATTGGTTTTCTCACGCCATATATCTGAAACTTAACAACTTCCTAATGCTCTTTTTTTCGCTATACAAATCTCCGCAAGATTATTGATATTCTGCCGCCAGTAGAATCACAAAAAGAGGAGGGACGATTTTTTTTAGCGAACAACAAATTGCCGATAAATGATTAAATAGCAATATACTATAGCGATGATGCATTTTTATGTACACAAAACAATCACGACCACAAAAGGGGGTTCATGATCAAGTTCGATCAATAATGGGTCAATAGTTATAAAATAATTTTGTTTCCACAATATCGTACTTGTGCACGAGTAAGTACCTGTATGTGTTGTTGTTTTATATGTTACAAAAATTTAATGAAATCATTGAGACATTCAAGAACTTGACATTTCCTCGAAATGTGTTGTTTTTAGTTCATGTTTCTTGATTTCTGGACTATGAAGGAGCGGTTAATTCCAAATCTAATCTACTGTTGTTCATAGAAGTTCCAGAAGCACATGATCCTCTCGTACCATGGTCATCAGAGGATATAGAGTCACCATTTTTCGTTTCTCATAAGCGCGCCAGGACCCACCGCGTTAAGGAAGTAGAAGTCCAACATCATCATTCCGTGAGGAAATAACCGACTCCAATCTCGACAGTTATATTGCATGTGGGCATGTGTAGCAGGAATACGTGGGGTTGGCGAGGTAACGCGTTTGCCAAATCCAATTTTCATCTGACAATAGGCCCCCACATATCCAGTTACTCACGGTCGCACCTCCTGCAAGTGACGTACTCTTGCGTGTGTCCACGCTCCGATTTAAACGACAAACGTTAATAATAAGGTTCCTGTTTGTGGCACTTGCTAACTGGTAATGCGTATACAGTATGCACGTATACAAGTGCATGTCACATGGAGTGGTCCGTCCGTTTTTGACTTCTACATCGCCTCCACCGAAAGTATAGGTCATGCCTATCTGTAGGAATTTCGTGTGACGCGACCCGACATGGGGCGTTCGCAGATGACAGAAGAGAACGAGTTTTGATCATTAAACGGACACTACATATTGTCGAACCAGGAATTAAAATAATAATGCGGTCACTTAAATTATAAATGCAATCACAAAACAAACTCCATTTTTAAAATTTAAAGATAAATTACTCATGTTCACATTTCTTAGCGAATTTCTTGTTCCAGTTCTCGCAAGAAAAAATACATTTTATCCAGTGGGCGTCTCATAATTTTGTTCTCAGAAAACGCTAAGTTCTCGAATTGAATCAGCAAAATGAAATAATAAATTGAATAAGTTGCACGTCAAGTGTTTCATCGCGTAAACATCCCAAATTCTGCATCCCTTCTCCTGAGCAGCAACACACAGGTGTTATTGAAGGCGGAGATAAAATGATATAAAGTGTAGGCGCAATGGCGGCGGGGGAGAAAGAAATAGATGAATGCATTCTAATTGCGCTCCATACAAGAAGCGAACTGTATACCTCGAAGGTAGTCAGTCGATCAGTCTATTGTCATGTTAATTTTCGTCCTGCGTCCGTGCCACCAGGTGGCGCAATTAGCCACCCTCTTATATGTCATCCGAGATTCCCATACCCAGATTGACTAACGAATCGAAGAAAACGCAATTATTCATTGACAAAGAACCGAAACAGTGAGAGTCACGACTAGACTTTGTCGCGTCAGGTGCTAGAGAGAGATAAACAGTCGACGTATGGCGCCTGCCGTTGATAAAATCTATGGCAGGCTTTGGAAACAATTACAATTGCGATCATTTGCGCTCAGTTGCCGCCACCGGTGGCACGGTCAAGCCGCTAATGTGACTATTTTGAACTTGTGACATGCAGCGGGTTCGCGACTGTGTTCGATACCGTTCAAGATGCGATTACAATTACAAATTTTACCCGCAAGCAGCCCCCAAGAGAGGGGTCTATGGCGGGGGATTCAATATACAGAGTAATGTGCATGTATGCACTTGTTAAGATTAAGAAACCACTTTAATGGCATATAAAAATAATATTTGAATTTGTAAACACTGTTCGTTTGGACGTTTTATTGCCAAATGAGATCCTTGTGGCCCTGTAGAAGCAACATCGATCGTGTATGTGCATACATGTTCAGTATATCGTCAGCAGAGGAGGTGGTCGAGGGAGCTTTTAAACGATGCAGCAAAACGACACATTATCGACAGCTCACGTTGACTCATGTGTGCAGCATGGGGAGGCCAAGACTAAGCACACACACACACATGAGAAAAAAATCAAGGGAATTATGCATTATGCATTTTTGGAAGGCGTTTCCGTAGACCGTAAACGGGAGGGCCGAGGGCATTCAACCCGCACCGTCGTGTCCAGAAATATGATATATCGACAGGCACAGTCATAGGAAGCCCTATAATTGCCCATACGTTATTATTATTTTTTTATTCTGCGTCTATCTAGAACTGGAAGATGCCACTCGTAGATATAAGGACCTTTCTAGTGGCGCACTTATTTTCGAATACGTTGTTGAATCTATAAGTGCATGGCTCATTGGCACTTACGTTCGAAATGTTAGTCAGCCACAGTTTAATCTGTATACGCAAATAATATGAATAAAATAAACTTATTACAATGTTTTCTATTTATTATCAATATGTTAATAATCTAATACTATTTATTATTCAGACCGATTTTCTATTTTATCTATATTTTTTAATGTTTACATTTTCCTTTGGAAATTTTAGAATTGGGCTTTTGAAATTACAAGCCTTAATTTATCGTCGATTTGGAAAAAAATAAACATTCCTTCCCAACGCATTATTATTTAGTAATCAAGCCAGGAAATTTTTTAAAGTCAATATCAAGCGAGGACAAGATCGAAATGAAACCAACTAAAGCCTTGTCTTGTACTTCACACAGTCATTGAAGCTCTATTGATGTGCAACCCAATATCTAAACGAATTTGCAAAATCACCCTTTCGCATTGCATTCGCGTTGCTCAAAATCCGTGACCGCTTCGACACCAAGGACTGTGGTCGCACATGAACTTGACTAGTCGTTTTGCAGTAGCCTATGATTAATGAATACAGCCGTTAAAAAATCTCCCGATATGGCATTGTCAGGACAAAGCAGGCACAGTCGATCATTGCCACGCTTTCTCGGCCCTCGAACTCGCCATAGACTGCAGCGGGTCCGAAAAAGTAAAAACTGCAATTGAACCATATTTTTGCAAAATATATAGCTTAAACCCGGGAGATGTCCATGAAATATGAACTTGTTTATTTTTTTATTGTTGCAAGTTTGTTCCCATGATCACGACAGAGCTGTCCAGCACTTCATTTTTTTAAAATTAAACATTCAGGTATCCAAGGATTTCTATAATCGCATTTACAGGAATTTATTGCAGTTGTCAAAAGTGAAAAGCAGACTTGTCTGTAAAGTAAAAGTACTTTGGTTGCAATTTATACTTAGAAAGAAGAAAGGTTTATCACGAATCATTTTTCTAAATTACACACTACGGTCATGGGAAAATACATTTTGCAATCTCGCATCTTATGAGTCAAACAGTTATAGGAATTTTGGGTCCGTGTGAAAATGTTTTGTGGTTAAGAATTTGTCGTGAGGCATGCATTTCGTGGGTATCGCTTAATATGGGACACCGTTGTTCACTTTTCGCCCACGACTGCGTATTTCGTGTTGTTCGATAAACAGTCGTGTCCTTAAACAATTCAATGTCACTTGGGCGGACACTAATTCATAAAAAGTAGACAGTACAAATTTATTCTTTTCTATATGTTTTGAACATCAAGCACTACTGACAAAATAACGTATCTCTTAATTTTACACTGTTTTTAACTCACTGGGTCATCAACCGATTCAAAAATTCAAGAAATACCTTAAAAGTGTATAACCGATTATTTAAGATAATGATACGTTCCGAAATTATCGGTTTACTCTGTATTGCAACGGAATATTACAGAATTGAACGAGTATAGTGCAAAAATTAAGAACTAATATCGTGAATGGATTGTCGCTTTTTTGTCGGCGAAATATTCCATTGTGAAATAAATGACATAGCCAAAAATAAACCGTGAACATTGATTGTGTGACTGACCCGGACTCACGAAGCTGGAATTTCAATGGCAAAAAGATAAATCAAAACACGATCTTTTCAATTGATTGGACACACGGCGGCGGTGCACCATGTTTATTTGTATAAACAGGCAGGTGCGTGGGGGGCAATATGGTGGCTTTGTATATTAGTAATTGTTGTGATAGAGAAGTCAACCTTGTATCTACATGTGCATTCGCATCGTAGGCGGTGTTTCGCCGATTTACTATGCAATAAAAGGGTATTTTAGAAACATTGTGACATGGTGCCGAAATGGTGTAGCTGCGCGCTCATATGAATGGGCTTTCGTTACGAGAATCGAGTATATGTAAAATTTAATCTTTTTACAGCTGTCGGTTTATTTTATTTATTTATTTATTTATTTTGTTTGAAGTCTTGCGTACGACCATGGCGAAACAAATACAAGCCGATAGTCAGCTGCTGAAATAGCACAACAAAGTAAGTTGGCTTTCTTGTTTTTAGCGTGTTGTTGGAAGGCCACGGTCATTCGAATAAGAAAGAGTAATCACAACACATGTGCATTTAAGTTTTCGGGGGAAGGAAATAATTAGTTTTCACTGTTTACCTACAATTGTTCAATGGATACTGGTTTACAGAATGTAAGTGCAAAATCATTTAAAATGAATTTATATTATAACTTGTTTCGATTTCATGTTTTTCTATAATTTTGTTACAATTTTATATTTTTCATAACTATTATTTTCAATATCCATTTGAGCTTTACTGCGTTTGAATAACATTTAACAAAAATATACTAAATATAGTGATTTGTACGAGTTTGAAAATTATATAAAGTAAAGTAAATTATTATATTCTATCAAAAATAATGAGACTTGATATTGATTACATTCTACTCTGAAATGGTGAATTCGGTACAGCACCGAATGAAAAAGAAAAAAAGATTATATTAATATTTTACTATTATTTAATTAGGCTGGTATTTGCGGAAAATATAGTTTCGTGCAGACCGGGAGTTGAACGGACCCCTGGATTCCCAGTGCTCTGCCAATTGTTGAAACTCTATATTTCCCGCAATTGCCAGTTCTAATTAAATAATAGTAAAATATAAATTTAAAGCGAGTTCGCCACTAGATTCGTCTTCTTCATTCGGTGCTGTCCCGAATTCACCATTCCCGATTAATATCATCCAGACATCCTAACAAATCTTTCTCATTAACATTCTAATCTGTAGATCTAAGCATTGAAATTAATTAGTGTCAACAAAGCTATATACTGTCTACGTCACGCCTAATATTTACAAAAACTTTTAATAATGTTATTATTAACACATTTATACTCTGTACGAGAAATTATACGGAAGTGCAGCTGTAGTCAAGTCAAGAGTAGGTGTCTACTTGTTCATTTATGAATTTTTTCCAAGAAACATAAACCAGATTTTTTAACCACCGTCTCGTCAAGACTCGGAGCGGCAGGTAATACGTAGAAGAGATAGAAGCTATCAGAACCGCCGTAGAGTCAATGACCTCTGCACTGCAGGAGACATTCAAGAAATTTGGACAGAAAAGGTTATCCGGGTAAACGTTCGTGCACACACGATAATCGTAACATTTCTAAACTAAAACATGGTATAATATTCCTTTTAATAAAAATGAAGTGAAATCCATTTTAGAAAATGAATATGAATACCCGCCTGAGACCAGCAACATCCCAACCAAACTAAACGCACAACTGGCTTAAGTTTTGCAGAGAGTTCGGATATTGTTTTTCCGCGTGTCTTGGTCGTGCTGTGTCGCATGCATCGGATAGTCGATGGCAATTTGGCGTTATCAGTTCACTAATTCCCGGGCGTTTTTGGAACGATACATTTATTCAACTGAAGTTGTTTTAAAATTGAAATTGGCTTGTCTCCTCCGTTCTCAAAGATTCAACAGTAGAAACGTGCGGCTATCTCGATAACGTATACAGAGTATGATGTTGGACATAGATTATTCGCCAATATTATTTCAGAACACCTGTTGAGGCGTACAAATAGCGTCACTTAACTTTGAGTAAGTGGCACTATTTATGAACACGGATGTACCTGTATTTGCGCTGTCGCATAATGAGCACATACAATATTTGACGAAAGGAAAATTGCAACTATTAACGCGACAATATGTATACGACGAGCGTATAAGGTCGCAATTACTATAATGATTCATATAAAATTAAGATAGGAAATACAGAGTAGTCACCAAACAGGAAAGGATATAGTAAAAAGTGCCTTATATAAGGAAATGTACTTGTACGATGTATCCTTGATTTGGATTACATTAGATATCTTGCTTTGCAATATCGCTTGATTAAGGTTCAGGCCACAAGATGCTGTGCAAACAGCCAATACGATGCGTATTGGCTATTTGCACAGCCACCTGACTACCTGAGATCGATACTTATAGCTTCAGAGTGTATATTTAAGTACGTGAATTGATTGATTCATGATTGATTAGGACTGGACTGCAAAGTTCAATTGACCACATGTAGGCATTTGATGTGCCCCCATATTTTTGCCATCACAAAGGGATTATCTGTAACCGTGTTTTGAAAATACTCTCATCGGATGAGCACCAAGAAAAGAAAGAAAAACAATACATTACTGATTCCACGACAACGTGATCACTGCGCAATGCTAAATTGTTGTGTACATTTTCTTAAGAGTAAATCGATAGCCACAAAATCGATACATACTCATTTTCAAAACACGTACGAAAATTTAAAAAACATGTAGCCTGGCGGGAGGTTGTTTTTTTCTGGTGTATGATCTATAATATTTCCAAGTTTATTTTTTCAAAGATTTTCGAATAACAAAGAAAATTAAAACTATTTTGGCAATGGTGCTTTCAAAACATCAGGTATCTTGACATTAATGCATTTAATTAATATACAGTATTTTGGCGATAATTAGTTAGAAAATTTTTTAACTATAATGAATTTTGACATCAATGCAAACTTTATTTGCAACTGACACTGTCAACACGTGTAGATATTTTTGGATACCATTTATTTTTATATTTTGTATGATAAATGAGTTAGGTTAGTATTTGTTTCGCTATCACGGCTCTGCCTCATGCCACATCATCCACGGAGCTAAGATTCGAACTGTGCACGATTTAAAAAAAATTAGAATG
This sequence comes from Mycogona germanica, assembly GCA_034698785.1. Classification (NCBI taxonomy): domain Eukaryota; kingdom Metazoa; phylum Arthropoda; class Diplopoda; order Chordeumatida; family Chordeumatidae; genus Mycogona; species Mycogona germanica. Next base: position 852 of record JAQGBY010001994.1, on the reverse strand, counting down.
ACTATGGCCAAGAAGCTCACTTACTTTGACGTCAGATCCGGTATCGAAATATCCAACATGATGAGTTTCCCCCGTGGTGCCAATCTCAATTGTAAGATGATTGTTCGTTAAAGAGGTACCGCCAAATCGATTAGTATCTCGTACGGCACAACAGCTCGTCAAAAGTCTTGTCAAGCAAATTCAACGCCGACCCATAATAACCTAGCGCGAATACGAGTTCATCTGTCGACGCAGTCGTTGCGTGACGCTAAGAGTCGTTTCCTTTGTTGCGTTGGCCAGATACATTTAGAAAAACTATATACGTGATCGATTGGAGGCACAGGCCCAGTCACACGACCTATCAATCGGAAGATGTGAAAAAGTAAATTCCGCTGCAATTGTCTTGCCAGTTGTTCGGTGGGCGAATTAATTCGCCAACGCAGTACGTAGACCCGCGCACAAGAAGCTGATGCAGTGGTGGATGATGCTGCGTGCCCGGATTGCTTACCCCGACCATTATATCTGGGAGACGAGCGCCGGCAGCAGCGAGTCAAGTTCTTGCATTTCACCTGTGGCGCAGGTTGAACAGGTATGTGCTGGTACAAAGGTGCGCGCCTACGCTGGTTATAAACCTCCTTGGACCCTTGATCTCAAGTTGCTGGATGTGGCGAAGTGGAGCCGAGCGCGCCACTCACATGACATGTCTTGCGTATATTTCATTGATGAAAGCGATTTAGTGCAGCGATTTGAGCAATTGTCCGCAATTGCCGAGTACACACTTAAAAAAATGTCTCAATTTTAAGACATTTATTGTCTTTTGAGATGTGGAAAAATTAAGAGAAATAAAATGTCTCAAATTAAAATTCTCTCATT
>JAQGBY010001993.1:0-25513 GCA_034698785.1 Mycogona germanica | reverse complement strand
TTACCAGGTCGCCTCCTGGGGGGGGGGGCTTTGAGCGGTTAAATCAAGCGGTATACCCCTTAACAAATAATAATAAAAAAGAGACGTGATCAAGACGAGTGTAGTTTGCAAAAATTGAAGTTATCAGAATCGTATTGAGAGTGTATTTTTTTCTTTATGTGTACAATTTTTAGTATATAATTGGCCAAATTGTTGCCAGGAAGGTTTTGAAAAAACTCAATCTATCTATCGAACAGAGTGCTCCTGTCACTGACTCCAACAAATCGATGCTGGTTATGTGTGGCGTGTGTATGAAAGTGTATCCCCTCTACAGGCATAGACTTGCCTGCCTCCACAGAACCGTTCGATAAAATGGCCGCCCTTTCGCAGCGCCGGCGCGCTTCTGCGAGCACTTAACATTTCCCCCCTTTGCTTTTGCGCTCGAGTGTATGGAACAGGCCTTCATAAAATCCTCTCCAGACCCCGACACTTTGAACCCGATCATTTTTTCTTTGTTGTTTTGCGGGGTGGGCAATAAAATAATTTATTTCAGAAAGGGCATTCGAACGAATGTTCCTCACTGGGGGATTCTCGCCATTTTGGGGCATTCCCAATGGCGTCGTTCGTCAGGCAGCTACAGGTTGCGCCACCTGTGCTGTTAGTCATTTACTTGGCATCTGTTAGATAATTTAAAAAAATCGTGAAAATGATTTGGGGAAAATATTATCTTAAAACTATCGATAGTTCACTAACCGAGAGTTCTAAAGTTCACAATCGTATTTGCTTTTGGCTACACTCCTTTCTTTTACACCCAACTATACAGCCTCATTCTAACTTCCGCTTCTCAGTCCCCCTAGCTACCGGTAGATGGCGAGACGTGTTTCCTGTCATGGCGCTGCGTTACACCATTGGTGAGCTATGTTGGAACAGACAGGAAGCATCAACTTTGCTTTGCAGTATTAGTTTGCTGATTACCTCGCAATCTGCGCCATCCTGGTTTACAGGGATCCCTGACCTGCGTTTTCAAAAATTACTCGCAAATACTTAAAAATGTAATTGTTTTCCTTCCGAATGAGTTTCTGTATATGGATCCGAGGGTTCGTGTTCATTGGCCACTCATCGTACGGTCTGTGCACGAAAGTTATTGGTGCTTCGTGTGATTAGTTCTAGAGAATCAGTTGGTTCAGAAGATTGTTTTTGGGGGTCCCCAGTTCTCTGAGCCCGTGAATTGGGAATTTGTCTGTAAGCGCCACGAGTGGTGATACCTGTAATCTGTAGCCACCTGTCAAATGACAATGTTAAATGTGTACCACCGAATGATGATGCACGATGCCCACAGGTATCACCTGAGCTGGTGGACTTGTCATCATCTGGTGGATCCGGCACAGGCGGCAAATTTGAGCTCGCCTATCCGCCTGGCGCCTCTGCGCTCAATGCAGGGGTTCTATTGAGGATTCTGCTCCACCATTATACGATCGTACGGGGACTGGCAGAGGGGGAGAACCGAGCTAAGACGTGAGAGTGGATGATGGGGGGGATGGATGGGGTGTGGAGGGTGGCGACGAGCCTGCGTTCGCTAACCTCTCGTAACGGTTCTATTGACACTGGCTGCTGGTAGTGGTGATGGTGGTGGATTTCGAAGACTGGGGGGAAGGAAGGGGAGGGGCTTGTGCGCGCGCTGCTCTTTGCTCGACTATGGGCATCAGGTGCTTTTGTGGAGGGGATGGTGGGGAGCAGGGTAAGGGGGGCCCCTTGCTGGTTGATGGGGTTGGTGGTCATCAACGATTGGCGGGGGAAGAGGGAGAGGGGGGATGCGGTGCGTGCGTGTGTGTTGTGGGGTGGGAGGCGCAACCTGGAGGGGTGAACGACCGCCGTCATACCCCGGTCCGGTCGCATTCCCAATCCCACCTTCACCCAACCCCACCCCACCCACCTTCTTCCATTCATTCTCCCGCCTTTTATTTTCATCTACCTTTATATGCCGACGCGAGTGGATCCAGCGCGCGCCTTCGCCCGTATCAAAACACGAATATTGCCGGCGAATGTCTACCCTTGTGTGTTCGTGTCGTCGTGCCATGCTCGTGCTCTTTTTGTAATGATCGGGGGGGACTCCTTTTTTTTCTTTTTTGTCTTCTAGATTTATAATGCGGCTCTCTTGTCTGTAGATAGTGTCGAGTTTTGGGCGGCATTTTTTTTTTGGTGGCGCTGCGGTTCCTCATGCCTCGGCGCAGACTAGGTCCGACGACTCACATGACACGACTCACTTGTGTCTTGAGAGGCGCTTCAGTTGACGCGATTCAAATGAACTTGAGACGCTTTTTCAGAGCGGCATTTTTCAGTATTGATTTCATGGAGTTTTATTTCGGCATGATGTGTGGGGTACCGAAATGAACAGGAACATTGAATTACTGGCATTCACTGTGGAACGATCATCATTCTTTCCCTGTTGGTCGAGTGGGCGGAGAATCCCGGGAACTCTATTGATTGTTGGTTTTGGCTCAAGTCTGTGCACCCAATGAGCTGGTACTGACCAAGTGGAAATGGGATATTTGAGGCGGAGCCATGCTGGTAGATCTCCTATGCATTCGAATTATTTTAAAGCCTATGAAAAAAATTCATTGCGAACATGATTAGCGTTAAGTTTGTTTCTTTTGGGAATCTGCAGGATTTTTTTTTACAAAGGAGGCATTTCTTAACATATATTTTCTCGGGATATTCGATGCGCTCCTGGAGGAAGTGGCATACTGCTGGGAGGGCATAGGGGGCTAGGCAGGGGTGATGGGGTGGTGGTGGTGGTGGTGGCGGCCCTGGAGAATAATTCCATCTCTCCTTCCACGCGTGTGCCTTTTTGTTGTCATCCCCGAGTCTAGTTTTTTTTCTTTGTGGAAGAAGAGAGGAGAGTTTTTGTTGATTGCGTCATCTCTGGATGACGCGTGCATGTATTATTGTTCATGGACATGTCCATTTTGCAGAGGCGCCAATTGTCATTTCTCATTAGTCTAAGCTCATGGTTATGGAGGGGGTAGAGAGGGTTGCACCGCCTTCTAGAACTCTAGAGTAGCCACACGATTTGTGTTGCTTTGATTTATTGAGAAGCCCTAGATGTTTGCTGCTTTACTCTGAATATTTGTAATTCGGCTGTTTGCAGCGACATTTTCTGGAAGCGAATTGGAATCGTTTTATCATTTCAACTATCCATGCCCGTCATTACAGTTCCACTTTAAGGTTTGTAAGTGAAAGTGTTGTATCATGTAAACGTGTGAATGTGATTTTAGTATTTATAGTAGTATGTTTGGAGTGTTTGACGTCACACTTTCTGAATTATATTAAATGTATGTTTTTGTTGTGGATTTAGATTGTCTGGTAGAAATTCATATAATTTATTTGTGATCTGCACTAATATCCCGACATTTTATTGTCCAGCAAAGGCGAATTTTGAGTTTTGAGAGGAAAACTAGAATTTAGTAACTGCTAAAGTGTGTGTGGAAACATTTGTTTTTTGTTGGACGACGTTTTTTGTAAACCAGTAAGTAGGGTGGGATTCGGGGCACCTTTATTGCAGCGTTTTGCTCTGAGGTGTCCGCCAATGTTTTAAATAGTTTTGTTTCTTGAGTTGGCGCCACAGGTATGGAGCAAACTACGTTCATAGTAGGTGCTTCAGAATCAAGCAATGCTGACTCGCCTCAATGTCGACGACTTAAAATAAACTATTGTATTGGAAATATATTCTGAATTTCCCTTATCTCGTCGGCAAAAATCGATTCAAGCTTATCATGCCTAGTTTTATTTTTTAATTCGAAGTCGGTCGCCTTTTTTGTTCGTTTCTCATTTTCAGTTTTCGTATGACATAAACATTTTAAAAAGGCAGCCTCAATTGCGGCTGCCACATTCCTGTATACGGCAACGTCATTTGTAGTGGCCCGCTTTTTTTGAAGCCAACACATCTACCGATGGCTTTCGTAAAAATGTCATCTGTTTAATGGGGTACTTTATAATTCAAGCAGTCAGGTGTTGATGTTGAGGTTTTGTCCTGGACAGCGTCGGACGAAAGACTAACAAAGTGGCGATCCAAGAAACTTTATTCTTTACTGTCATCACTTTATTTAATAACAAAATAATAAATGTGAGTAACGTGGCGTTTGGCGCCCTGTTCGACTTTCGGTCGCCCGAGGCTGTCCAGAACAATCCTTGCAACGACAAATCAATTTCAGTATCGATTTCTGGTCGATCAAAATGCCAAATAGTGAAGTTGGAAAATGGAAATGTGGGGTGCTTTCTCATGTCACCAATATAGCTGTTATTTCACAGAACCATCAGTCATATCTACCGTGTGTGAGTTCTGACTGATTATCATATATTAGATAAAGAAAATCGATTTTTTGTGTAGATTTTTGTTTGCCAGAAATTATAAAATTTCGCCAACTTCAATTTGACATGCAATATGTTCCTGCAATAAATTATGAAGTGCAGTGATAAGTGATCACTCTGGTCTCCGTGAATAGGGATCTGCCGGACTAGGCGTCACAATTTCAACCTACCAAATGACGAAATGAGCTCCACCTGGCGCTGAGCGCCCATTGACAAATAAATTCGATGTCTTGAGCTACGTGTATCGGGCATTCCAATTCAGCTCGGTTCGAGCAGCCACATATAGAAACTACTATTATTGAAGGAAGCTGTTCCTAAAAGCCGGTTCTGCCAGGGGAATTTTTTTTTGCCCCTTCTCTTGCCCGCTTTGTTGGTGGCACGCATGCTACGATGGCTAGCCAGCATCCAATCAGCCGCAAACACAAAGTTTGTTGCGCGAAATTTCTACTTTTTGCCGCCAGGGCTGCCTGCATGCGTTAATATCTACCCGGAAGCAGCGGAGTGTTTAGTTCTGGTTGGCCGGGCGCTGCGTTTTGCCCTATTCCTTCTTCTGTTGTCATCCCCCCCTCACGGCTTCGCGTGATGCCGAATCGAGCGACGAGTGTGCATGGCAAGAAGGCCGTATCGTCATGTGTTTGCGCGATCACGGGATTGTAGATTGAACCTGGGAGAAAAGCACGAAAAGCAAAATTTTGGAAGGTGCGATTCAACAAATTACAAACCACTAGACTCTACCCCACCCATAATAATATTACGGTTATTTAGAGCTGCCGCAAAACTGTGTCTGTAGGATATTTCTAGAATGCCGCTTTACCTCTATCTGGTCTTGATCGCTGAACAAAATAACACACCATTGAATAATAAATAGCCTTTAAAACACAAAAAAAAATTCGAGTTTTGAGACTGAACTCTTAACTTTTACAGGACAATACTAGCTTGAACCAAAAATAGAATGCCAATTAGGCGATCTTATTCTGTGCATGCGCTGTACCAGACGATTTTACCTGGGATGTGGTTTTAATTTTTTTTTAATATCTCATGAACGAAACATTATCAAGCACTTGTTCAGTTGCACTAGAAATCATATCCTGTTGTGACTGGCAAATAAACACAGACAAGTTTTAAAGCGTGCAGTGCTAAAAGCAGAGTTGGTATCTTTGTTCATCTGCCAGTTTTCAAACTCGCAAGAATTGTATGTAGGTGGCACCACATTCGATGTCCGGTTGGGACAGCCTATCGATAGGTGATCGATTGGAAAATGGATTGTGCGTTCCATCATGACGACACCCTATGTTTGGTTTGTCTATCTCTGTCATCTTTACCACCTGCACAGTAAGAAATAGCTTGTTTGAATGGGAAGATTTTCCAAAAATGTGACGTTTAGCATCAAATTTCTTGTCCCAATTTTGGAGATGCTAAAACGTCACACGCCACAAAGCAGCTCGCTTTTGTGACAATTTCGCTCCCAAAAATGAAATGCCAAACGTTTCGTTTTCGGTTTTTGCTGTATCTCACAAGATACTTATTTTACAACGTCACATATTCAAATACCTTAAGGATTGAAGGTATTTGAAATGGTGACGCTATTTTTTCTCATCTCATAAAGGTGATGAGAATTTCAGTCAATGTGACGTGAATCTATGTTTTGAGACGGTTTTTATAAATTTGAGATGCCACGTCACTTTATTGAGTTACACACGCGTCACAGAAAGGTGACGATACTTTTGACGGTGTGTGTGTTCCTCTCCCTCTTATCAGTTACCGACATTCTCTCTTATCTGCGTCCATTGGCATAGAAATCGTGTTTGCAAAACCACAGCCGATAGCCTTAGTGTTTCGTCTTTAATGCGTTTTTAAAATCAACAAACGTAGTGCGATGGAGAGCGAGCGAAAGAGACGTGTGTGTGTTGTACGTACGCGTTGATCGGCATTGACCCCGATTGGTGCTGACGAATAAATATCGCCACGTTTACTACGCCCGCTGATCTCTCGCAGCAGTTAGAAATATCCCAAATTTCTTTTTTTTCTTGCTCCTTGTTAATCTGCACTTGAGGCCACAGGTGTGTCGCCTGTGATTAAGAGGGATCCCGTTTAACTCCCGTTTATAACTCCCGTTTGACGTTGGGTATGAGTTGTTCTAAGGAGTTCCGCCAATTAAAAAAAAATGTTTGGTTCACCGTTGATTTAATGATGAAAAAATGTTTGGAACAACGATGACAAGAATTAAAAGGTGTCAGCATCGAATAAAAACTGCATCCGTGATCGTGTGCTCAATTCTCTGCCGACGTCTCCGGAATTTTATGGGAGAAATTCAAAGTTCGCCTGCCTTTGGAATGCTAGTAAAGTTTTGGGGATCTGTACGTTGTCGGATTAAAGATGCCTACCTACTTAGGTCTGAAGTCTAGGTGTTAGGGAAAGTTGCCTGGTCGACCCTGTATGGCTAAACCGTAAAATGTATTAAATGAACCCCCTTAACGTACATTTAAAGGAAACGAAGATGTTTATTAAGCCACCACGGAGGCCGCGCTTTAGCGTTTTTCATATACGACTCATCGCAACTGATGTGACGCGACACGATCCCTGGTTCAATTCCCGGCACTGGCTGACGTGTTTACTGTCCTGGTGATAATGTGCCACTCTTAAATAGTGCTGGAGCAGCACTGAGAAGGGCTACGGAATTTCTTGTAGTGCTAGTGAACTGAGGAAAAATTGTGGCGGTTGTCGCCGCTGGTGGCGCCAGGTCCTTTTTGACCACAATTTGTTCTTCATTAATTACGAATCATCTGATTGTTTGGAACGCCACCAGAGGGCACCAATAACTGTCATGCACACAGCCTGACGTTTGAACGGATTGCAAGTGGCAGTTGTCACGGACTGTGCGCCACCCCGTGATGAAGCGCAGCGACCATAGCCGGTCTTTCATTTGGTTTGCTGCCCCTCGAGCTCAAATTCTGAATTGTGTATGCAAATCACTGATGCTCCCCCATCCTTTGCCCAATTCCTATCCAGCTATCCATCCACCCTCCATATACTTCACTTTCGCGTGTGGCAGCTTTTCTGCCTCGCCCCCTCCAACGAGTTTTCCAGGCGTGGAAGGTCGACATTTTAGTCAACTCCCCCGCGTCACATAGATCATGAGATTCTACAGATATTGAATGAGTGTGGGGGATGGTAAAGTTAGGCAGGAACCACATTTATGAGTGCTGTTTCTCTGTGCGATGGTGATTTTCGCAGGCATGAATTGAGTTTGACTTGTTCCTCCGTCAACAAGTCTTTGTTGTGTACCTTATTTGTATTTCATGTGTAATTCTTGTACGCTCGAGCGCTATCTAGCGAGCATTTCTGGATATTTTATTTGCCGTTGACTCGGCCTTAACCGTGAAGGGGAAAAAAAGATTGCGTCGCTTGAAAACGGCGGCGGACGCAGACTGCAGTAGTTGGCCGTTGTCCATTTCGAACCCGTCACTACGTCAGATCCGATCTGTAATGAAGTACGTGAACGACCCATATTGGTGAGACACCGCAGCTCGCGAACCGGAAGTGACTTTATTTTCGCGCGTAGACGTGCTGAATTGGGAGGGGGCAGAGACGAATCTTGCCAAACTCCGGCGACGTCTGATCGCTCTTTTTTTTGGCTCGAAATTTAATAACAACTGTGTGCGTTCTTTTCGTCGCCTTATTCGTTCGCGTCATTTCGTCGCAGCCGACATCAAATTCCGTCTCATTTGTAAGCAGGCGTCAACCAGACAATACTCGCTGAGCTTCCTCGCTTTTATTTCTTTCTCCTAGGTTTTTCAAACTTTTTCTAGGATTTCTGGTGGGGCCTGGAGGGTTGTGGGAAATCTCTGACCTCGTACAGCAGTGTGAACGTCGCACTCGGGCGACGCCTAGCGAGCATCTCTGTAAATGTTTTTCTTTAAACAGTTCATCACTGCCGGCAGGTAAAGGAATACGTAAAATTCAATATATAATGGAGTTTCATCACGTTCACGCCACCTGGCGCGCATTGCAGTAGCTACTAACTCTTTCCAATCTGGTCTTTTTGTCATTTCTTCTTTCCTAGTAGTGTGGTATTCCCGAGAATGAGTTTGCATCATTGCCACTAGCAACAAGAAATCGATGATCAGACAATTATAGATATTATTTTTAACACCACTTATGTAGCGTTCCCAGTGCTCCTGGTGTTGAATGATGATTTGGTGACTGCAATTATGTGCCCCTCACATAGTGCCTAAGCACCGAGAGGGATACAGAAATTCCTATTGTGATATACACTTCAGTGAATTAAAAAGATATTATGATCTGTGGCAAAATGGCGAAATGGATGCCACCTGATAATAAAGCGAAGTCGCCTCGTAGTGGCATGACTTGGCATGCTGGTTCAAGTCCTAAAACGAGTAGTGGCCTACACTACTATCTTAAGTGGGCATCAATATTTTTGCTGCATCGAGATTGGAGAAGGGGTGGGGGTGATCCCCTTGGCCCCCCCGTAATTGATATTTGGTTTGTTGGTGCACACTACTAAGGTCTCACGTACGAACCTGAAACATATCGTCTTGAGATCTCAGCTCTCACGAAAAAATTGTTATACCAAGATTGAAGAAATCATTTTGCGTAATGGAATATAATTTTGTTTGGGCTTAATTACAACGAGGCAGTCAAAATCGAAGCGTTTGGGGGGGGGGGTCATTGATAATGGTCATTCCATGATTCAAAACTGATAACCAATTTGCGTTGAAATAATTCTTTACAATATTCTGGCTTATATGGCGTACCGTGAGAAACCCTTTTGTTTACCTCGTCTGTTTTGGCAATTGCATTTTTCAATTGCAGCGTCGGGAAATGAAATCGTAGCAGGTACTGGTGTTTCCGGACAATTTTCCAGTGTTAACGGTCGGGTCTGTAGCTGATATAATAATGCCAGAGTGTGAGCGTGGTTGTGGTGGTGGTGGTGGATGGGTGGGATGGAGGCGAAGAGGGAGCAGCCATCACTTTTTATCGTTTTCTCCAAATCTAGAGATTTGACGACGACGCTAGTGCGCATGCGCCGTTGTCGCCCGTTTCGCAATATCGGCCTCTGCTGGCTCCTGGAGCTCGGGTCTCGAGTCGAGTCGAGCCGGTCGAATGACGTCAATGGCCGACTGTGCGAGGGGGAAGGGTGAGGGGAGGGGAGTATTGGGAATCGATGGTTCAGCCACTATACTTCGTAGATCCGGAGTTGGTTTCTTCAATTTTTATTTTCGTTTTTAAAGGCGTTGTTGGTTCTGTTTTGATGCGTGTGAATGTGGTGGTTGCTCTCTTTTGTTGTTTTCTCTATTTTTATTTTATTCTGTACCACTGCAATATTTCGCGTACCGGAATAGTAAAAACAATCTGTGTTTCGCAGAAAATCTCGATAAAAGTTGCATAGGAAATAAAACTGCTTATTCCGATTTCTGCCCACTGTGTATTGGGTCTTATCGTCTTATAACAATTTTATTTGGTATTCTGAATTCCATTCTTATATGCTGAATAAAATTGTTCCGTTCGTTTAATAAAACGGGGTTCACATTGTTTTTCATGTTCGAGGCGACTTGTTTTATGCTGCATGGAAGCTATGGCGCTTCACCGATACTTTAGCGCTTATTTTTACGGTGTCGCGATGCTGAGCTTCATTCATGCGACGGTTGTAATATTTGTGTAGTAAATGGCGCAGATTCGTATTAATTTAGTTTACACATTTTCTAATTTTTCTTTTATAATTCACGCCAAAACGTAAGAACCCATCGTAGTGCTATTTCCGCCCACGCTAATTTAGAAAGCGCTTCTCCAGTGTTCAATCAAAAGTACCCATCTGTGGCTTCTTGAAGCGGCTCCACGAATGTAAATTATTCTATTTTTACGTAAAGCCAAAAATGCTCCGTGAACCCCTGCTCTTCATTAATATGATTTTATGGCTATATGGTTCCCACATTTTAAGGTTTACAAAGTCCCTGCATACACAAAAAGTTTTAAATCTGATTCTTTTCTAATGCATGCTCATCATCATTTTTCGCATGCTCAATTACACTAGGGATTATTTCATGTTTTGCTCTAAAACAATCTCATTTTGTTTGGGCGAGGGGCATGCGAGGAAAGATTTCTAATGATCACGCTGGAGAATTTCAACTCGCATGTGCTTAACCAAAATAAAATGACATTTTCAGGGAATAAAACGTGAAATTACCCCAGGTGTAAAAAAGGTTGTTCGCTGCTCGCAATTATGACTGGTATATACAAGATGGCCGTTAAATCTGAAAGCGTAACAATGCGAAACAAGTGACGCTATCTTTTATTTAGCTATGTGCTAAAATAATTCAACAGCATCTCCGTGAAAGCGTCAGCACACTAATAAATAAATCTCTTTTGGAATGTATTTTTTAAGATGTAAATTGATTTTTTCTCTACACAGCCAATGTGGTCTGACAATTTTGTGAAAAGTTAAAGCTGCACTTTCCATTGTGATCCTATGGAAGACAAATGTCGTTCGGCGGCGAAAGTTAGCGGCTTAGTGCGGCGAAAGTTAGCGGCTTAGTATCGTATTTCATTTCGTCCAACTTAATTCAAAAACATAGAATTATTGAAGCTGCACATGGCAACGTTATTTCGGTTTACGAAACAAAACATTTATCATTTTTTTAGTTCTATCGACACAAGCATTTTAATTTGAGCTTAAAAGTGCGCATGCAGTGCTTAGCTCCGCGTATACTAATGTAACGCTACTGAAGCTTGAGTCGCCACCTGCTGTTCACCATAGGGAGACAAAAACGCCCAACATTCATTGTGCTTGAGGATGCGTTCCACTTTTAATAAGATTCGAGCACGTAATTTGTATCGCTCACGATGGCCACGATCTCGATCGAAAAGAACAATTTACGCTAATCTTCAGCACAATTGAAATAACTCGAGCAACTTTAAAGAGCATGTTTAAAGTGTAACTAGGATTATAGCTACTACACTACTCGGCACCTCTGAGATTCTATCCCTTAAATCTGCTTTTAATGGTGTGACACTGTGACGTGTAATGGACCCGCTTAGCTAGCTCACCCTGTACAACGCGAGAGCCGCGCACGAAAAAGCCATTCCCTTTCCTCTGACGTTGGCTGTGTTGGCACGCGCGCGCGAACCCATTTGGCCCGCTGCCAAAATTCGCCGCCGTCGCCCTAATGGCGCTCGGTTATGAGGTTGGCGTAATTAAACTTTTGTCTCCCGGCGAGCGCTATGCGGGGGCGCGTCATCCAACAATTCTTCGCCACGCGTTTTCCCCACCACCTCCCCCCTTTGCCAACTTTTAGGGGGATGGGGAAATGGGGCATGGCTCCCGCCCTCATTTTCTTAGGACCACTGCACTCCTTAAACGGAGCCCATTCACATGTCTCAAGTTATGCGTTTTTTTTTAATGGTGGTGCGACTGTGGTACCAGTCTTGGGTTCGAGTTTCTGGTGAGGGCACGCTCGTTTATTCGATTCCGGGGGGGTTACTTGTAAAATGTGCCTGCCCCCTTCCTCTTCCTTGACTAGAACTGATTTTTTTCTCTTCCACATTCGCTACTGTTGAAATATATAGTGTAAAAATATTTGTGAAAATACATTCGAATGTTGAAACATGATATCATTATATCATTCCCTAAAAATAAAAATTGGGATTGTGCCCGAGACAGACCGAACGAAAAAGACGAACAAGAGTTGGCCATAACTCTTCTAATATAATAATAGTAAACTATTATTTAAAATGAATAAATTAAACTAGAAAACCGTGGGAACTAACGCGACAGATAAGACGATGCTGTGGCGGATTTAAGGGGCATGCCTGTATCTGCCTGCATGTTACTATTGATATCATTCCCATTGACCTAGGTTTTTCTTGTATTTTAATTACCCGCAATACTTTTGAAAATGATTGGCGAAAGTATTATATTCCGTTTTAACGCTTATAAGGCACGATAGTTCTTTTTTTCCACCATAAAATTATTCTATTCCCTTTAGCAATGGGTTTGGTTTTAGCCAAATGTGAAAGTTGACAAATTCATATGCTCTGCATCTCAGGCTCGTTTGCAATATTATTTGGTATAATTACGGATTGTAGGGGGAGGGGGATCATTTAATGACGCTATCATTTTACTAAAATTGCTTATCGTCATAATTCTGGAATTCATTTCATTCGTACGCCACAATAACATTTTTATAGTAGGAATTTTATGTTGGATTGATGTTGTTTCTGTGAACGAGTTCACTCACTCACTCGTGCGTTGGATTCCCGAGGCCCCGATGTGAAATATTGATAATTTGTTTTCGCAGGAGCCAATTATAAATTGTTTGCTCGGTGAAGTGGCTAGCTACTACACAGATTCGTAAATTAGATCCTATTGGGAGTTCTGAAATCCGATATCGTCCGACATCCATACCCTTGTCAGCGCTCATTCATCAATATCTGGCGTGAGCGGTGTAGGCTGTCCGTTCGTCAGGTCGGTGCTGCCCTCCTGGCGGTCGTCGTCCCAACCACTCTCAATGTCATCCTTCCGACCATCCGATATCCGCGAATCTTGGCTGCTTCGAGCCCAGCCCAATCTCTGGGGTGTCTCTCGCGTTATTTATCTCCCCTCTGTGCGTGACAGCTGTTGGTGCCCTCTGGTCGTGTTCCAGGGAATCGAACCATTCGGTGCTGTCCCGAATTCACCCTTTCTCGATGGAATCAAGTTTGTTTCCTACACTTCAGGATTCCGTAACGATCTATCGCCGCTTGAGTCCATTGAGAAAAGCTCGATTGAAAGTGAAATTGCACATTATTAATTTTTCGAAATATCGTGTACATACATGTTTGAATTTTGTTTCTCACGCAAGGCCACTTTATCAAAAAATTGTATACACGTTTGGTGTACTTGGTGTAAAAGTTTGCCAGATTAAATAAATTGTGTGCAATTTCACTTGAGAATTTTCTTAATGCACCAAACGTTTACACTATTTTTTTATAGTGATATAATTACGTGTGAGAATATATTCAATGCCCTAACTTGTATACGATTTTTTGGAAAAATTGATTAATGTGCTAGGTCACTAAATCTATTTTTCAATATTTTGTTCTTCCGCGAATGGACTGATTGAGGCGATAATGTATCGCGCGTTGACGAAATACATCTATATCAAGAATAGTAAGAGTCGTCATCGAGTATTGTGTGTTCCCAGCGCTCCTAGTGAATTTAGGAAATCAAGGAGCGACAATTTAACCTGTCGTTATCACCAGCTAGACGACAATGTGCGCCACCTAGCGATGAAGCGCCAATATTTCACATTTCGTGCGCGCGTTTAAGCAATGCTTATTTTCGTATTTTTCTGGTGTTGGGGTAGGAGGATCATTTTGTTTTAAGCATATTGTTTTTGTGGTCGTCCCCCTCCATGTCGTGGCTTATAGTTGTAATTGTTATGATTATTGGTCGTTAAGAGAATTGTGGGATAGAAATGTCCCCTAAGGAGGAGTAGTGTTTGAGAAATTGGGCGCTGACGTGTCATTTCCGTGACGTGTTTAGGGAGAAGGGGTTGTTATTTTCGATAACTGTTTCAGAAACGCAAACTGCCTGATATCGTCGTGTCGGTCAACGGTCGGTTCTTGGTATTTGGCCAATAGTTATTAAAATTGACTGTCACCCCTCGTGAGACCCGAACCCCCACGCTGACAATATCTCAATAGATGAACGCCAAATCTACATCAGAATCCAAATCTAAATCTGTATTTTGGTTATTTCTAATTCGATTGCCAGAATTGTATTTTCTTTCGTGAATGTCAGTCACTAAAGGAAATTTTGTGCCCCAATTCGGTGCTCCAGCAGCAAAACGTAAGGGGGAATAAAATTTTACCAGGGCCATGGAATCGAATACAGAGTAAATGAGGCCCCGCGCCGGGAATCGAACCAGGAACCGTCCGTCTCAATCAGCTAACCGTTGGTGGTAATTTTTGGGCATCATCATTATTATGCATGTTTTCTTTTGCCTCATTTTAATTAGAGGTCATTTCACATTTCTCTCCTTGAAAATATATCACTTTGTTTTGATCAGACGACACGCTTGAGTTTGAAATCTCCAACGTGTTTCATTAAAAATCTTTCCTCGAATGCGCTCGTCAAAGCCGTGAGCTAATCTCTTTGTTTAAATAGGGCATTTTCAGTTTTGGAGTAGATTTCATGTCATTTGTTTTTATTTAGCAATATTCTATTTCTGAAATAAGTGTATTTTTGTTTTTGGGGCTTTCTGTATTTCATTTTCGGAGACCAAGGCGAACAAGGTTACCAACTTCTATTTTGAATATCTGATTAAGTTTGGCAAGTGTCAGTGATCACCTCGTCCCCTCTTCCCCCTTGCAGTCTGTTAGGGGAGTGTGGGAATGGTACCAAGACATGTCTTGAGGCATATTAAAGTTGAATATGTCTTTTGGTTGCGGGGGTGGTAGCCGAAAGATGTGGTGGGGGAGATGGTGGGGGGAGAGAATGCAGAGGCGCGTTTGTCGTCGTCCTATTCCCGAATATATGTGGCATTTCGGGCTGGTGATCGTAAAACTGCATCTTGATTGCACCAGCGCTCTCTACTAGGTGCATCAAAGATCCACCACACTCCAAGCAGTTTCGTCCAAACCTTTATTCCAGACCTTTCATCAAATCTGATAGATATCTAGATGTCTGGGGCTGGTTGAAAGTCTAAAAAAATGATGGTCTTATATCAAATTTGGCTTCGCTAAGCTTAAAAGAGCTGTAAACCGATCTAATCTTATTTACCTTTGTTATTTGGGTATCTCGTGTGTGTGTGTGCTTGATTGTCAACTGCCATATCAAATAAATATTGAATAAATAAAATTAATAGAGTGCCGATTGATATTATACTCGAGGCGGCCATTTTCACCCAGGAACAGTTTGCAGCAGAGCGCCCCTTCGTTATTCGCAATCGTTTCCTAGCAGGTGTCCAATGGTCGTCGTAGATACGTAATATTGGAAGTCCTTGGAAAGTCATTAGGCAGTTTGCGACCTTTTTGAACTATGGGTGCTTGCGGAAATGCGACGCCCACGACAAATTGAATCATCGGTGAAAGAGTTGCTCCACTTCCGGCCACCAGGTGAAAATGCTAATCGAAAATACGACAATTGCGGCGTCAGGCTAACCAATAATCGCGATGCATTTGTTATTTGTCGTAACGTTATGACGTCTCCGCAAGCTGTATATATATATATTCTCGGCTTTGAGGTCGACCTCGATCCAACTTCGATGTTTCTTTTAAGTATGCAGGGTTACACATAATTATCACTTGCTAACTGGTAGACAGTTTGCGAGGAACAATTTAATATGCATTTTACCGCTTTATTTTCGAATTGAATTTTTGATGGTAAGGAACAAATTCATCCGCCTGATACGTGCGCTTCACAGAAACTGTTATTGTATACTATTGGTTCGCTGATATCTATATAAATCGAATTAAATTTAAATAGAATGGAAAATTATCTACAGAACAAACATTTCAGGCTTGGCTGAAGTGGCATTAGCATATAGAGTATATCTTTCTGTTCAGTTTTATTATTTTAACAATTTATAATCTGCATACAAACGACGAATATTAGTGCAAGCGATGTATCTGGTTACCATCAGTTGACAACATCGGGCGATCGGCATTTATTGCAAAATACCTTAGTTTCTATTATTGTGGTGTTAGTACAGGTAAAGTACTTTTTTTTGTACATACAGAAAGTGATCTACATTGTGCGTTGCATTGAGAAGAGTGCATCTGTTTTATCTAAACCCAGGTGGCCGCCTCGTAATAATTCGCTCCAAAATAAAATCATTGAGGCGGGAGAGAAAAAATTAGGCTAGCTTAAAAATCGGAGCAAGTTTTTAGTCGAGACGATTTCTTTTCTACTACTCTCCAGTTCGGAAAAGTTAAAATGTTTGTGGCAAGGGGGGGTTCTGTTCGCCTTCCCCTCTAGACTGAGGAGACGCAGGGGAGGGAAATTGCCTAGCTTATCGCTCGTAGCCGCCTGGCCCCATCACGGGCGCACGCGTTTTACGCACGTCCTTCTCTCTCCCTCGCCCCCCGTCATTCCCTCACCACCACCCCCCTCCACCCCACACTCACACAATCTTCTGCCGAGGCACGACCGCCAAGAGGAGGAGGAGGAGGGTGATAGTGCTCCTCCTCCTCCTTTTCCCTACGCCTAGCTCGCGCCGGGCACATCAAAACCGGTGTAGCGTGAATCGATCGATGCTAACTGCCTTTGCCAGTGCACCACCACCAACCAGCTCTGCCGCTATATGGCCTTACGAGAGCGTTCTCCATGGCATACGTGTACTGTATTTTTGGTACACGTACGGTATACATGTACATTTACGCCATATAACTCGTATATATCTGCGCTGGGCGCGTTCCGAAACGCCGACCAATTTTTTCTTCAAAATCAAGTGCACTGATGATTGTTTTGTGAGCACCGTGGTGCTTCTGCACTTTGGAAGGAGATGCTCACATACCATCGATTTGACACCGGAATCGAATAATCGGCTAACTCGATGTCGGGAATCGAACCCGGGATCAACTGATTCCAGATTCGATTCCCGATATCGAGCACTTCCTGCACTTCCGCATGAGGAACTACATATTTTCCTGCAGAATGAAAATTGTAGATTTTGGTAGATCTTACGTAGAAGTGGTACGTTCCAATATTTAATTGTGTAATAATTTTTATGATTTGTGTTATTTTTTTTTACTATGGAGTTCAGAACAATTCGGAATCTTTGTGTCCTGCACTTTGATCTTTTAATGTCGATAAGATATAATTTACCGATTATTATCGTCGAACTTAGCAGGATATTATGTTCCATTTGTTATCTTGCATAAGTTTTATGCATTGTATGATTACAACGTTAAGTCTTAATTGTTTTTCTTTTCTGTTGAAGCTGTTTCTGACTTGGGATTATTTTGATTATATTTCTCTCGATTTGACTTTCTGAAATTCTATTGATATAGTGATACGAGAAATTTATTTAGTGCATGATTTTTTGGTTATATGGATCTTGTTCCGCAGTATTGCTATTTGATGGCTTAAAGATCCAGTTGTTTATTTTTGTTCAAATTTGACGACGATCTTGTTATTATGCGTTCTCTACGAGTCAAACTAATTTTTTTGCAATTCAATTTGTTGAGCCCTCAAATATTGAGGTATGTCAATGACGTTCATGCAATTTCGCATTAGGTGTATATTTATGTCCTTTTTTTGTTTTCGCTACAATAATAAAACCTAATGTTAAATAAAAAGATTATTGCAAATTTTTTTCCTATTTGACATGTAAGAATTATTGTTGATGTTAATTTTTTTTACTACTTTCTCGAACAAGTAGAATTTTTTTTCCAAATATAAATTCATCTTATAGTTGAGTACAATCCATCAGTTGCTGTGTTTATCTCGTGTTGGTGGCGTGGAAATCTTTTTGAATTCTAGACGTTTACAACTATTTGGTTCCGCGCAGACATGGGGGGGAGGAGGGGTCGAAATGATTTTACGACTTCTTACGAGGAGACATCAGTGGTGGAGGAGATCTATCGGGGGAGGTGCCGGCAGAGATGATTGCCGAATAAAAGCGAAACTCACGCTTGATTAGTTGTTCCGAGGTTATTTGATCAGAGCTCCCCTGCTGAATAAACTTTTATGTATGCGTGTACAGTGTAAATATTCTGGTTAGACTACATCCATTGATCAGCCGGCTGGGTTTGTTCTTGTTTTTAATGTGGTTATCTTATTCCTTCCCCTCGATTATGGTGATTGTGCTTTTTTGGTCGCTATTTGTTAGGCATGATAATCGCTCGTTGCAAAAACAACAAAGTTGTTATTGTTAGATGTTGTCAACATGTATACTGCCTATCCAAGATTCTCACTTGTACGAGAAAAAAAACATTTGGGATTGTTTGCTATCTAAAATTGGAATGCGAGGTTTTTACTGAATTATAATTGGACGTACGTAGACTCGCCCATGTCACTTTTTCGCCACCTGTCGAGGAAATGTTAAATCACTGCTTTCGTAATATTTCGGGGAAAATTGTCTGAATGGGTTTTGTGTGGTGTCCTTCGTTTTATCACAAGATGGCGCACCAAAAGCAGTCGTTTACACATACACACTAAAGATCAACTTATTTCCTTTTTGGCAACAAAAACATCACGTTGTGGTGCCAGACGAAATGAGGAAGTTCGATAAGTTAAGAAAACTAGTCGGCTGAAAATTAAAATATAATAGCATTAACATGATGTTTGATTTGAAAAATGTTGGGACAATCTGGAAATGTCATGATTATATATAAATTTACCTGATCTGGTGAGAAAAGAAGAAACGCCTAGAAAATTTTCAAGGAAACTAATTTTGGCGATCTTTGAATGCCTGAATGATAGCAACTGCTGGGACAAAATAATTTATTTAAAGAATAGATATATAAATTTATCTTTTCTCTGGAGACACAGAAAGTTTTGTCAGACAATTTTTGGAAAGGCAAAAGCTGATCTACGATTTTTCCCCCAGAACGTCCGTTTTCATTGTAATGCAATGGGATTAGGATCAGTATTTATTTCGTGTAACTTAATTCAGAAATCTCGAATTTTTGCAACTGCAAGACAACGTTATAAAGAATATTCATGAGGGAAATACAGTTAACAGTAAAACTTAAAGCAAAAAATCTTAAATCTTATTTTCTTTAGGTAAGGCTTATTTTAATAGCGATTCCAGGTAACAGGAACATTTGAACATTTGAAATTGAATGCAGTAACACTACACTAGGTGTATTTAAAAAATCTTTTTTTTAGTGTTCTGTATTCATATTCATTCGGCCTGTCCCGAATTCACCATTTAATATATAATAGTTATAAAGAATAGTAAAACAAAAATATTTTATTGTGAGAAAATAATTTTCGTTTTTATTTTGTTATTCTAGTATCAACTTAATAGTGCGGATACAGGGTTTACCCTGCTAACTAATGCGACTATGCCGAACAGGCACGATAAGGAAATAAATGGCAGAGTCTATTCCGTGTTTTCATCAGCAATACTCGTCAGATGACGCTCGAGTATATAGCAGAATTACGCGCCCCCTATTTGCGATAAGGAACATTGTGCAGCTGTAGAACATACGTTGTTGTGGTATAAATTCGACAGCGAGCGAATAAATTTTTGTTTCTATTGATGAAGGGCCCCGACTAGCTGGAAGCTCTCCTTTGTCGGTTGAACTTTTTAACTTTTGAATACATATCTGCTGGTTTATTGAACGAAACGGTAAACAGCACTGGCGAGGATATAGAAAATTCTGTATGCGCAATTATTGTTGCTAATTAGGAGTGTGGCTTTGCTAGCGAAAGTGCATAAATTCTGCATTAATTTCTGCGAACTTATTCCAAAAGTTGCAGACAGCGCGCACCGCCGCCGCCACTACCATCACCAGCAAATGTGCTTATTCAATTATTAATTCATGTTGCCGATAATTATTGTACCTCGCCAATGGTGTTGCTGCTAACAAGGACGCCATGATGCTCATTTGTCCCAAGGGGGCACGCAAAAGGGAATAATGGGGGGGGGATGCAAAGGGTATATGATGGCGGGGGTGGTTGTGCCTCACCCGCCAATTATGTGATGCAGTGCGGGAATTTATCGATTTCACTATGCACGAACGTGACAATTAAGTCCAGATAGATGTCCTGGACAACTAGCAATATTTTCATCAACAATGGCGAAAGGGGAACAATTGTTATTGTGCATTACAGAGTAACTTTATTTTTGTAGAACCAATTTTCCTTGTGAGCTCAGTTTGTGAGTAAATTTCAAAACTTGTTTTATTCCTAGGTTATCCCTTTTGAAATGGTGAATTCGGGACAGCACCGAATGAAAGACGAACCGATCGACGACCTCGTTTTTTAAAATAATATTTTACTATTTAATTAGGTAATTGCAGTAAAATATTATTTTAAAAAACAAGTTCGCCACTCGGTTCGTCTATTTATTTCTCCATCGTGTATAGTTAATGGAATTCATTTGGACCACCGATTCTAATCCGGTCCCCGAAATTTAGAAAATATGTGATTGCGTCAATATTTATATTGCGAGGAAAGAATAAATTGCGCGAATTGAAAATGTGATCTGGTTTGTTTGTTTATTCTCTCATTAAAATATAAATTGTTTTGTGTTTGTTAATTTGCATGAATGTTTCAAAGCCAAGAACCTTAAGAACAAACAAATGAGACAAATGAGACAAATAAATATGGGCGTTTCACCTTAGACTTATTCAAAACGTGTTGAAGTGGTGTCAAATAAGGTTAAGTCAGTGGCCTACTTTTTCTTGGTCCGACCTTTGCTTGAATACTCCAGTTCCATTTGGGATCCTCACCATGCGGGTCTTGTAGCTGTAGATTTGAAAGAACTGACAGTGTTGCAGACATGCTGTCAAAACTAGGATGGGAGACACTAGAAGATCTTAGGAGGGAGATTAGTTTAAGGTTGCTGGTCTGAATTCTGAAGGGGATTGTAATGTTAATTTTGGGGAAATTGTGTGTCTAGCTCCTAACAGAAGTAGAATGGACCACACTAGAATAGTCAACGAACTTCAATGTGTCAGGTGTCTAGTGGTCGAGAGGTATCGCGTTTCCCTCAAAACCCTGTGATCGCGGTTTCGATTCCGACCGACACCTTTGGAATTTTTTGGGCGAGAGAAATTCCTTCACACGCCTTCTTTCGGAATACAGAGTAGAAGTAAAATCATGACCCGTTCCTGTATGATATCGGGACGTTAAAGGTCCCCTTTCCTAGGCAGCATAGGTTAAGAAATATTTCCAGATCGCCTACCTGGGGGAGGGGGTTTAAGATGTTCAAACAACGGTCCTTAACAAACATTTTTTTTAATACATTTGCAGTATATATTAAACTCCTATTTCCCTAGAGTGTGTAGACAGTGGAATGGCCTGACAGAGCCTCAAATACAGCCTTTTAAAATAAATCCATTTCTGTCCCCAACTGGTCTTTTGACCCCCGCCATAGGCCCCCTCTCTTGGGGGCTGCGTGCAGGTAAAATTTTTAATTGTATTTGTAAGCGCTTAATGGTTTCCCTTTTTCTGTTTGACTATCGGCAAGCTGATCTGTTGAACCGCGATCAACCAGTTTGGGAACCCCGGTTTCATGTTTCGGCCACACAAAGCGAATTATAGGCTTGTGTGTATGTGAGTAATGTGACCCAATTTTTTTCTTCTCTGTGCATGAATGCGTAAAATAAATGTTGCGTGCTGAGCAAGAAGGAGGCGGCGGCGGAGGAGGAGGGGGGTCGGAAGATACATTGTTTTCTTCACCCCCTTCCCTTCTCCCTTCATTCTGGTAGAGCTAGGACGAAAGGATAACAGCTAAATATCAGCTGAGTTATTTGTTAAAACTTATTTTATTTTTTTAGGTTTTATTATTTCTGCCAGTTTTATTATTTCTGCCAGCAGTAATCGCGGTCAGGATATGGGGGGGGGGGGGTAAATTGCAAATCTTAAATTAGTTCAGCACTTATGTAGGGGTGGCGCTGTTGCCTACCGACATATTTTCTGAATTTTTAGTTAGTCGCTATGCGGTTGAATGTTTTGCAGATTGGAGAATTTGCCGCTAGTCGTGAATTCCATTTTCTTTTTCGTCGCTGTAAAATGTTTATTATTTATCTGTTTATTTATTATTTATTCACGAAATGAAAAATGTTTATTAGTTATTATTTAGACAAAAACGACAGATTCCACATAACAACAAAGGGAGGTGATTGATTTCAAAATGTTTGACTGCACTAAACCAACAAATTTGCTGGTTCATCCAAAAGATATCGTCCAAATTGACAGCGACGTTAATTTGTTGCCTTTTGTCTGGTCGACCAGAAAAACTGTTGATCCAGGATTGCCTCCTCGTCTACCTGATCCAATGCGCCAAATAGTGCCAATGATTGCCGTTAGGGTCGCCCTAACCGCGTTTCGTATTTATTTTCTGCGCGAGTGTATAGAAAATTCGGTTTTTATGTTTTCACCTTTTGTCTGCTCGCGTTGTAAAGCGCGCGTCCAGACATTTCAGTTCGGCATTATCTGTAGAAGCCGTCCGTGTGCGTGGAATTTATAGAAATGCATCATGCACAACACAGAACAGGTGTACCGTATCCAGACGTATCCTAATGTGACCCGAATCCGAAACTGTACAAGATTTTCGCATTTGTTGCAAATTGGAAAAATCGACGAAATAAAAATACTATATACTATTTGTGTCCATTGTGGCTATGACGTCACACGAGAAATCCAAAAAATGCATCGCCTGTTTTCGGCGTGCGCTTTTAAATCTTCTATATTATTTCCAGTGGTAGTGGTGAAACTCTAAATTCAGTTTTGAAAGTAGTTCCCGATTTTTCTGTGGAGTTATTAAGCTTACTATTCTTGAGCTACTTGTTCTGGAGGTCCTCCTGCGTTTCCGGGCTTAAAACAACCGCAGGTACCTAATATCGCACAGGTGAGGATACCCACGGCTTTTTTTTACGTACGTAGAAATTTCTCTCCCGAAAAATTCCGTAAGTCTCAGGCGGGATTTGAACCCGCGATCACAGGTATATTGAGTTAAACACGCCACAATTTTACAGAATCGGTAAAATACCGGCCACTGCATATTATTCCCTCTTCGGATTAAAGTGAATCCGTGGGACTTGCGTCTGCACGATATCGGGTAAACGTTCAAGTTCCGAACCTAGGTATGAGGGCAAACGTCTTCTTAATATCGTGTAGAAGATCATGCCGTCAAAACTGCCGTGTGTGAGCGAGTGACACGTTGCACTCAGTGTCTGACGAGTGGTCAATGGTGGCGCTCATGTTTTTGTCTGAAGTGTCCGGTGTCCCAAGTGCGCGTGTGTGGTGCCAGGAAAAGGGGTGCTAGGAGGATGTGGGCCTCCGCTATTGATGTCACGCTCGTTTCGTTGCTCACAGCTGGTCGCAGGTGCTCAGCTTTAATACAAAAATCGATGCGTCAAGTTGAGTGGTCGACGCGTGCGGCGTGGTGGTATATACACTCGTACTCTGTATAGTGCGCTCAGTCGGCCCGAAACATCAAACATCTATCGCTGCGGATGTCGCCTTTCACTCTGCTGCCCGTAATATGGGCTGCACGCGTGTAGGTGGACCGAATTGGCGGGTGTTAAAAATGTGGGGGTTCGGCGTTGGATATGACCTGGACTTGGGCGTTGGGTATTGATGTTTATGCGCGATGAAATGTCCTGAACTGCCGTGATGACCAATTTGATTGTGATCTGTACGTTCATCTTGCGATCAGGTGGACATGGATCCGAATTCACCCGCGAATTTTTTGTATCATTTTCTATTGAATGTTAAGATTTTATTTCTAATATTCAGTACAACAAAATAATAGCGTTCGTGGAAGTTCAATAGTTAAAATACGAAAATAAGAAACTGTGAATTTGATTTTGAGAGTCCGGAGGAGGGCTCGCGCTTTAATAAAAGATTATGAAACTGAAGGTCTTAATTCAGCCATAAGTCATCTACTGCAATTTTGAATGTTTGTCTTGTTTCTCAGTCAAGTCGAAAACTCACCAATGGTGCAACGCAGCGCCTGAGAATTTGCGACTGAGAATTTGTATGTCGGCGCAGTTTATTTCGAGGCTCGATATTGTGTTTTTTTGTTTTTTTAAAGATATCATTAGCCTGTTTACTGTTGTCATAGGTTCACTGGAATATGGCGTTTGTTTTTGGCCGAAACGGCGCTGGCGACGACAGCGCTATTTGTGCAATTGTGATTTTTTTTTTACAATACCCCGATTTTCAAATTATTTTATATTCAGTATCATTTAGTTTTATTTTATTTTTTATCATCCATTATTTAACTACTATTAACTAATTAGGATTACAAACGTTTGACAATTTCTAAACATTCCTGACCTACGTTATATAGCGTATCTTGCATATTGCACTCAATACGGAGTTTTCGAATATTTGAAAATGACAGCGCTGGCATGACTGGGACTGCCGGGCGAAACCGGGAAGTTTCTCTAGTTAGCTATATAGATTCGTTGAGTCAAAGAATGTTACAGAAGATTTTTTTCTGTATTTTGAGAAGTCGCAGATTGTTTCATCTGCGGTAGAAACTAGGTTGAAGATTAAATAAATGAAGTGTTCGCTTTTTTGTTTTGTTTACGAACGTACCTAAGTCCATTCGACTTAGCTATGCTACCACACTGAGGTTGGAGGAAGGAGAAAAGGGGGAATGGTAATATCTCCAGTGTTCCCAGTGCACGTAAATATGTTGTCTGCGCATAAATATAATCTGACTTATTATATAGTATTTCGGCATATGCGCTTCGTCCGTTCCCAATAGCTGTTTGACTTTTTGGCAATCTGTTGCTATCCGATCTTGCGGTTTCAGCGCCACCTCCATGGTGTTTACACGAATTAACTACAGTCGTGGCTAGGTCGTTTTTTTATTATTTGACTGTCTTCGTTTGAATTCAGGTTGTCAACACCCGCCGAAAGTTTGATCGCTGCGGGGATTCCTCCCTCCCGTGTCAAATTGCAGTAGACTGGTAACGACATCTTGTGGGGGCTCTGTGAGTCGTCGAGGAGTTGTTATTAACCTCGGTCGAAAGTGCGTGTTCGCACAACACCCAATCAATATGCATGTGTTGAAATGAGATATGGGTCAACGTATTTTTGAATCGAGGCTCTTTCTTCTCAGGTGTCGAAACTTGTATTTTTTTTTGCGTCTACCAAGTCTACCAAGTTGCACTTAATACCTGGAAAGCGGATTGTTGTGAGACTTATTTCGGAATTTATTAAAATTTGTTATGGTAATTATTTATAATTATATTTAGTATTTATTAATTATAGTATTATTAATATAGTATTTGTGCTCTTACTGAATCGCTTACATTTTATCGGTGTTGTATTTGACTGGGCGACATTCTTTTTTTCAGGAGAAAATTCTTTTAGGGGTAACGAATTCCAAGATTTTCTAATGAAATTTGTCAATGGTTGTAGAAAAAGCAATCAAGCGATTCCCTTTCTTAAAGGAGCTGGGGGTTATGCGACATCGCAAAAGGAGAATGCCGACATTCTCAACCAGCAATTTAAAGGGGTTTTCACATCTGA
>JAQGBY010001992.1:0-25519 GCA_034698785.1 Mycogona germanica | reverse complement strand
CCCCCCCCCCCCCCCCCCCCCCCCCCCCCCCCCCCTCGACGAACAACCCAACTTTACAAGATGACTTGGACAATGTTAACACGGTTACGCTTCATAGACACATCTGACGCGCATAAAGCATGCGTCCAAAGCCACGAAACCCATTTCATTGTTTTCCAATTAACGTTAGGGAGGAGTGAGAAATTGGGTTTGGTCCATCAAGATTGGAGGTGGGGACGGGGAGAGGTGAGCCAGGGTGGGGTGGGCTGGGGTGGACGGCAGCCGTGGACGGGCCCGCCCATTTATTTGATCGTGTTTCCCATTTAAATTCGCTCGTCCCGTTCACATATGCAGGCGGCCTAGACATGATTTCGTGACTTAACATGTGTGCGGGGTAGCCCGACGTGAAAACTTAATAAATCCGGGACGCCAACGTAACCAACGTTAAAAGAAACAACGACGATAGAAGTCTCAAGATTTGACAAGATGAACTGTCCCCGCCTGTTAAATATGTGGATGAAAACTGCATGACTTGTAATTGTCTTAATCTTTAAAAAAAAAATCATAATTTTATATCTGTGTGCAATTTTGCCACGTACTACTCGGTTCAATTTCGAAACATTTTAATATGCCATGCTCATGGCATCCATTTTTGACTCGTACGAGCCGAGCCGCAAACCTACCCTTCCCTGTAAAAACCATGAGCATCCAGGCTGCCCTGAATCAGGCCTACATCTACCTGTCCAGCGCTAACTGACGCAAGCCAGATTCACACGCACTTCTGTTCTTCGATCAACTAATTAATGACCGTGCGCATAGCAAATCAGCACCATGTTAGCGGACGGCCAAACACGTTGTCTGAAGAAGGCAGGGTGGTGTGAGAGGGGGGGGGGGAAAGAAAAGGAGGGAGGGTGGGTAAGCCCTGGGTCGCCTCTCGCCACCAACACACACCCCGGTGAGCACACGCATGTACGTGCACGTACAGGCTCCACCCCGCCCCCTCCCTCCAGCGCGGTAGGCCCCTCCCACCATTTTGACTCGAGCAGAATTTGCTTAACCTCTAACCCTTGCATCTCAAATCACGCGGCTAACGACGACAGCAGCACCCCGGCTCCTCGTTCGCTTTCTCTCTCTCTCTCACCCGGCCGACCGCCTCACCGCCAGCCGCCCGTCCATTTATCAGTCGCGCGCGCGCTCGTTCTCGCAGGTGTGACAGGTAAGACCGGAGTCACCGCGCCAAAGAGAGAGAGATGCTCTCGGAGCTCAGATATATCGGGCCGGGCGCCACCAGACGTGCGGGAGATCCCGTGCAGGCAAACTTTGCTTTCGCATCTGGTCACACGGGATCCAGCGAACCCGAACCATCTCCCCCACCAAACAAAAAACTCAGGACACGGAATTTGGCGCGACACAAATTAAAAATCCAATGGTCTGAATGAGCTCTGTAATATATATCACTGGAATGATTTAGTCGATATTTTGAAATCGTGATGATCTGTGACCCCTTTTCACAAAACCAACTTCGCAATACATGAATCACGCAATATTTTTTTCGGATTTTTCGATAACTTATTTATTGGTTTATTCCATTTGTTATTCTTCAGAAGTTTTCGGTTTTATTCGTACTTGCGTGTATTTGATGTGATAAGAAACGCGTTAAAAAAATGAGCATGATTTGTTAAAAAAAAGGGGCGATTTTTTTTTTCAGAATTCAAAATTTTAATTTTTTCGGTATTTATTTTTATTTGGTTAGAGATAATAATTTTTCAGCTAATAAGTTTCATATTCCGTTTCAACTTTGTTTTTTTAAATGGAATCACTTTCATTGAATCTTCTAAGATTTTTCCTACTTACAAAATTTTGGTACCCCCTCTTTGGAGCAATATTCCGCATGGAAGTCGCCCCATGCAAAAACGCTTCCATCCGCTATAATGCATATGCACAGGTATATGTCCGTTTGGCAACGACCATTGGACCTCCTGCAGCGCCGATAACCGACTCTCAGAACAACAAGAGAAGAGGTCTTAAACTAATAAACGGTCGAAATCAAGGGGGACTGTAGAAAGAACGAAAAACCATCACAATCGCCGCAGGCCTTCTACAGAACTGCAAAAACGTTCATTTCATATGCGAGGGAGGCGGTTCCATAAGTCTTTCAGACTGGCCACGAACGTTTATTGCTTATTAAAACTAAACATTTCAACAAGGAATAAACAAAACAACTACAAATTCCGATTACTTTCCTTCCTAGGCACTACATCTAGACACTTAGCAGAACATTGGTTTGCATCTGGAATCGAAAAATAAGGAAATACTCCTTAAACTCGAAAATCATTATTATCGTTTTGCGCGTATTCTTGTAATCAATACTTGTCATATATTGTCACATATCTATCACTTTCATTGGAAGTAATTTCGTTAAGATGTCATGGTTGATGCCAAGTTCTTATTCGATTAACCGGATAAAAACTTTTCGATACTTGGAAGAAAAAAGACACTACTATCGCACAGAACGAAAATAATAGGAATTGTTCAGATGCTTTCCGGACGACCCTCATCAAAACTGAGAATCGTTGGAGCTTCACCGAAGATATCCAGCCACAAACAACATAAATCAAGCGCAAAAACGTGGACTATCAACAAAATTAGCATTACTATTGCTGGTTGTTTATCGTGTATGACGTTTGACTGCAGCTCTGAGAACCAGATCGGGCCCAGGTACATAAGAAAATGTAATAACCGGGGTTGTGCGCAAATTGGGCAGAATACGACTTGCACAACGATTGATAGCAACTGCAGATACAGTCTCTTGACAAACGGCTAATAGACATGCAACCTAGTCATAAATCCAACAATGCTATTATTGCAACGTGCTCGCAGTCGAAACAAAGCGCAAACTTGTATGTGTTTGTGAATGATTTCGGGGCGTGTAGTGTTGCTTCACAATTTGAGCCCCCGAAGATGAACCTTAAATTTTCCTATTAACAAGCTCCCCCTTTTGACGAAGTCTCCTCC
Organism: Mycogona germanica; assembly: GCA_034698785.1. Taxonomy (NCBI): domain Eukaryota; kingdom Metazoa; phylum Arthropoda; class Diplopoda; order Chordeumatida; family Chordeumatidae; genus Mycogona; species Mycogona germanica. Next base: position 22,525 of record JAQGBY010001992.1, on the reverse strand, counting down.
TCTCTTGCTCAAAACACTTTGGTATTAAATGTGCAAATCACATCATTCAAAGCTATCTTTTTTATAAGCCGACACGTCGATAAATAATGTTTGCCAACCTGAGTATTGTGGTTTTTTTATGATTCCACATTGCAGGGTGTCTTAATAGACCGGCTTTGCCGGGATTCATGTCAGATTTTTTTTTAATTTTACACAAATAATAAATTGAGCTAACATGTCATATGGAAATGGCACCGATATTAGTTCAGTTTGTAAAAAATTAAACGTCCAGCTTTAGGTCGAACGATAGAACATATTCATGAAAAGTTAATACCTGAATTTGAGGTATAACATTAACTAACTAAATTTTCCAGAATGTGCAGTCTTGCCAAATTTAATCAATAGTAAAATTTGATAACAAATTTACTCGCGTGGAATTATAATGAACGCGGGCACAACCCCGATTTTTATTGAAGAAAACTACTAAATCCAATTTTCTAAAACAAATTTGGCGATTCCTTTGTGCGGTTCGAGACCTCAGCAATAACCACCACGATATTCACATTGGATATACTCTGAATTACCTTGCAACTTATTTGAGGTTTTTATGTTGTTGCGTTCATCAGACATGAAAACAAAACATAAATATCACAAGACGCCGGAGCGCGAGTTTACAATGCGAGAAAGTGATCACATGGTAAATGGGGGAGGGGCACACATGTGTCGCCATCTACCGGCGTTTAGAAGGAGCACAGATCCAAGTGGCTTTAGTTGTGATATAAGGAACACGTTTGCTTATAAAAATGGGGGTTGTTCCCGGGACACGCCGGACGAAAAAAGACGAAAGTTGGTGATAACTCTTCTTATATAATAATAGTAAACTATTATTTAAAATGAAAAAATTAAACTAGAAAGCTTGCTAATGATTTTTTACCAAAGCAAAGATTATTGTGAACTTTATTTTTGTAAGCAACCGATTTTGTTGCTTCAAAACAGCTTCTGGCACCAGCAACATTTTGGTTTTTCTTCTGAAAAGCTACGGCGTTTTAGTGGAAACAGTCCATAATAAATCATTATGAATGTCAATGTGCAGAACGATTCACATTTTAATTAAGACGTTTCAAGCATAAATTGCATACCGGGAAGGAAATCCCAAATTGCTAGCGAATAAACAAAAAAAAACATCATCACCTGACTAAATGCGGAAAACGAAACAAACAAGATGGCCGACCATGTCGGTCGGAGCAGTTAAGACTGTCTTGTTGGGACGATTCGACGGTGGAGAGATATATATTCCCTGGGATCGGTTAAAGAAAACACGCGATTTAGCAGGATTTATTTTTGTTCGTCGACTCGAGCAGCTCCTCGATCCGCAGCTTTTCTAATTTATTCGAAGTAAATTATACGAAACCGCGAGGGCGTCTGGCGACGGCCACCATCTGGGGGAATAAATTGCGCATCCCTATGTACACAAACAAGACGAGATGTTAATGCCACCATTACGTTCGATGTGGCGCTGAATACACTCGTACAGTACGAATTATGCGAGCACAACAGAGGTCCTGAATGTGAGACGCCCCCAGAAATCTTGGAATTGTACGAGCCAACGAACTGAAAGGTCGAGATGCTGTAACCCAAATGACAAGCGTGTTGAACAAGTATGGCGCATTCCCGCTTTTCTTAGGATAAAAAATCAGTATCGCCATTTGTGGCGCCACTATCTGAAACATTATTCTTTTAATCATCAATCACACGATTGGGATGTTTTAGTCAATCACACCGTGGTGCTTCCGCACTTTTGTTTTAGGCATATAGCGCCTTTCCAGTATTCCGGGAACGAATAAACGAAAGGTCACGACGGAAGTCGAACCTGAGACCGTCGTACCACAAATCAGTGCTCGATAAACGTACGAGTAATTTAATAACTCGACGCTTAAATTTGGAGAGTAGCCAACAGCAAAACTCAAACATCTGCTGGTTGCTGCTGATGCCGACAAATTTGTAGTAACCTTTCTCAAAAAGTATTTAATGACTCGCAGAGGTATTAAAAGTAAGCTCTCATTTTATGGTCGCGCTTAATGCAAGTTCGAACACCAATAATGACTTTTGAATTGGTGATCATTATTTCAGAAAGGTCACGACGGAAGTCGAACCTGAGACCGTCGTACCACAAATCAGTGCTCGATAAACGTACGAGTAATTTAATAACTCGACGCTTAAATTTGGAGAGTAGCCAACAGCAAAACTCAAACATCTGCTGGTTGCTGCTGATGCCGACAAATTTGTAGTAACCTTTCTCAAAAAGTATTTAATGACTCGCAGAGGTATTAAAAGTAAGCTCTCATTTTATGGTCGCGCTTAATGCAAGTTCGAACACCAATAATGACTTTTGAATTGGTGATCATTATTTCAGATTAAGTAATCGACATCATTTTGCTCTCGCTGGTTTGCCAAAGGCTGCAATAAAAGCCGCAGTAAGGGTCGTGCATTTAAATATTTCAGGACTCTTCGCATTTTTCGCTTAATTACATCTGGTTGACATTGTTGACTGGTTACATTGACAGATTTTATTCGAAAATGTGCAAATGAAAAAATTCTGTGTTTTATCCAGCAGTCATTGTCAAACTGGCTTTTCTCAAATTTCTTTTAGTCAGGCGTGAGTGTTGTCATGCGCGATAAATTTTTGTGTGCCCAGAACGGACGTTGTTACATCACAGGATTAGACCTATCCACAACGTTTGCCTTTTGGCAAGTTCACTTGATGGGCCGCATGTGCAATTTGTTCAAATTAGAACGACAACCGAGCAATAACCAGTTGTCTCGAGATTTTTTTCTTCGCTTTTCTAAATCAATTTCAACTTTGGAAAAAATTCCCCCATTAATCAAAGGTCTCTGTCCTAATGTTTAAAAGGTATCAAGAATGTTGTTATTGCTTTGGCGTGAGCGCCAATTGCAAATGTCAGCGCCGCCCAGGGAAGACTGGAGCAAGCTCTTACGCACCGCATCAACGCCCATAGGCTCTACTTGTTCTGATCAAAAACCGCTTCTCAGTTGTCATCAGAAAAACTTCACAGGCCGAAATTGTGAGCTCCCGTTGGTAAAAATCCTCATTTAAATTTTATATCCATTAAAGATAGCGCGAGAACTCTTATCGACACTTCCTTCACACATAAATTTCTCCTCTGATTGCAACTATTATAATGACCTAGGCCATCATATTTTTTTTCCACTACCAAATTGTTGCCCATCAAGACACTAAATCCTATTTGATATAATGTACAAAAAAGAAACCGTTTCAGCCAAGCAAGAAAAAAAAACATGGACAAAGTAGCGGACACAAAGCTGTGTCGAACGTCGAAATACCTCTTTCGTGTTATGTAAGGCAATTAGTTAGAATTGATATTTTAATGGGAGAAAAAAGCAAGCAGAAGATATTTCTTTTGGCCAATGGGCAAACATGTGACAATCCAAAATAAAAAGAACACCTCTATCTAAACTGCGCACAAATTAAAACGGCGAAAGCTGTTTGGCAACGATCAATGGAAGCTTTTGAAACCCAGCGAAAAGCAAAGAGTTTAACCGGTTAAACTTAGGTAATGCATACAGAATAAATTGAAAATAATAATAAATTATAATAGATGTTATTGAAACCGTCAAATTTAGGGCTGCACATCCAAAGACAAAAATAAATATCCCATTAATTTCGATCTTCCTCACGAGAGGACTCAACCAAACATTTAATATGTGTGTATTTCCCAGACTTGTTTGTGCACTAACAAAAACAACAGATATTTTACAGCAAGTCTGTAACATGTTAGCAAGAACTGTTAGAACCGTTGATTTTGCGGCAATAAATTATTTAAAATAGATTGAAATTATGCTGTCATGCATGTATTCGGGCATGTTATTCTCAGTAATTGAGTGCTTATATTATGATTGGCCAAATTGAAAATAGAAGAAATCCGACCGGCCGGGCAATCAGCTGAGAAATTAAAAATTTCTTAAAACGCTTGCAATTGCCGTATTTTCTGAGACAATGTGCCCCTCGCATAGAGCCTAAGCCCCAAGAGGGGTACAGAAACACCTGTAGTGCAGCGACTACAGTGACTGAATATAAAATTAAAACATATACAATCAATTTCTCAAACAACAACATTCATCAGCGCCTCTCTACGATGTCTCAATCAAATATATATAATTTTTTAAAAAATTATGCGAAAACCTGTGAGAGGTACCTGTTTTGAGGTCATCACCGCAAGCCGACCGCAGATTATGTGTCTGACGTGACGGCATGAACAAGGAGCGAACGCTCAAATCAAATGTGAAGCTATTAATAACGATCAAGACCGTGGTATTATTATTTTTCAAATCATTTTTACGGCCTCGAGTCATCAATCGACTGCAATTTCTGGGCCTCGATTTCCTTGAATACCAATTCGTTATTAGTAAATTTCTCTTCTCTTTTCCCCCAACCACAATGTTGGGCCGGACAGTGGCCATGCAAATGAGATTAATGAACTACATCGCAAAAAAAACCACGAGTCTGAAATTGAAGAAATTTGCGATGCGCAAACTAACATCACGCAATTTTTCAACCATTTCTCCGGTCAATCACAAATGACAAACCACTGTCGCTTAATAACAAATTAATAAAAAAATGGTGTTTCTTTGGAGTAAAAAAAGCGTATTATTACTATTTTATTTTTAGTAGTTTCGTAACGAGTTAATAATTTCAATTGAGCAAATGCGCTTGAGCGAGCACCGAAAAAGTAAGACTATGAAATCGTAATGCCGCTCCTTCAGCTATTTTATTCGTATGAAGATGAAGGCGAAAGTGTGCGCACCACTGTCTTATTTTAAAACAACTTCTATTGAGAAGCTTGGTCGCAACACTAAAGCCTATAATTATTCTTCTCGCCCAATTAAAATGCACGCACGATGTTTCACATTTTGTTAATACCACGATACGCGTCGCGACTAACATGTTTTGATTCGACGTTATATGGATGCAGCTTTATCATCCTCAACTGAGGCAGGGCAATTATTCCAGCTCGCACACTTCAGTTGAAAAAGATTCAGTAGGTGCAATTATCTCGGGTTGCGCGAAATAAATGATGCCGTTTATACGTGCTCTTAAGAACGCATGACCATCTGAGGGCAAAATAACACGAGCAATTTAACATTCGCCGATTAAGTATTATTGAGATTGAACAATAGTTTGTTACTGTGAAATAAGACTGCATTTATTTGGAAGAGAAACTCACTTTTCCAAAAACCAAGCTATTGAATATATCACTGATTTGATCTGACAAATGTTATAGGCAAAAACCAAACGAAGAAATAATTTTTATGATTGGTAAAAACGTAGTTCTCATATTGTCTGAGGACTGTAATTTTGAGCAAAAATCTTCTTTCAAGGAAGCACATACGAAAATTCGAGAACAGCTTTCGATCTAGAACTTCACGGATGACCTCTTGCTGTTTAGTTATCGTTTTTCGGAAATTTAGGGGCAACAATTTGCCGAATCGCTAATTTTCTCTTTTTCCGTCATGCCCAACGCTAAAACGTCTTAGCAAAAAAAAACTCCTTAAAATCGCAGCTTGAACTCCCCGGGCCAATTATTTACAGCATTTGCTTGGACATCGATTGAAATTCAGTCGCAGGCAATAAAAGCGTGATTTTAATGACCCAACGCACATGTACCTCACCTCTCCTCTCTCTCTCTCTTCCACCGAACCCACATTCGGGATTATCGCCCGAGAGGACCCCTAAACTGAACCCCTAACCCGGCCCTCCACCCTTATCACGAAGGATATGTGAAGGGGATCGCGTCCAAGGGGGCCCCCTACACTCATCCACCGTTCACGTATATCGTTAAATTGAACTTAAAACGAATCTGCGCCCAGCCAGGGAAGTCGTTAAAAGTAAAGTTTGGTCAATCGTACAGTCAAATCAACGAGTTATATATTCCTTCCACAAGATTCGTCCTCTTTGCCCTTCATCGCCACCACCACTGATACCACCACACCAACACATGATACTTTCGATTACCCCCACAATTTCCTTCGGCCCCCACCCCCTCAACCATCCCCTACATTCCCCGCAGCTTGCACCATCACTCCATAAACAGTCAAACTGACCTCCACACCATCTCGCTTCCCCTTCTGCCTCCCCTCTATCAGAACCCACATTTTTTTTCTCTTCTCAACATCGAAAGAAGCTTTTCGGCACCAAATTTTGCGAATCCAGCAGGAGAACAGGCGCCATGTTGCCGACATCTTCCGAGTTCGTCACATGGCGTTACATAACGACTTAGCGCACCCCCTCCTTCGCCATTACCAATTCTGGGTAAATCCTGCAAAACTAACAGGAGAAAAATTTTAAAACTGGAAGCATCAATAAGGAGCCAAGCCTTTCGAAATTAAAAAAAATGTTCTTCCACATCGTTTACGGACGAGCGCAAACTACCTTCTGCACACAAAAAAATGCTGGCTCAAACAATTTTTTTACAAGAGGGTGAAGCGCGAAGGGTTGGGAACACGACAACTTATCCGCAAATCAACACTAGTTACGCTGCTGCCGCATTTTTTGACGCCTACAAACACAGCGAGAAAGAGTCGTGGTAATCTAAATTAATGTGAATCAAGAACATAAACTTTGCGACAGACCGAAAGAAAGAGACGAAAACGAGTGCGCGGACTCGTCTGTTTATAATATTTTACTATTATTTTTTAATGCGAAAAACACAGAGTTTCGAGCAGCTCAATTAAAAAATAATATTATAAACCGACAAGTCCTCCGTCTCTTTCGTTCCGTCAGTCCCGAAGTTCATGTTCTCGATTAAAATTCTTACGGGCGTTCTAACAAAAATATTTCTCATTAAATGAATGTGGTCGTTACTTTGAAAGAAATGCTAGTGTTGTTCACTGTTTAAAAATTTTCGAAAACAAACCAACTCAAAATTCTCTGAGATATTTGTTAAGGAGGCCCACCAGCGAGCTCGGCCTAAAACCCCCCAGGAGGCAACCAGGTAATTTTGCACAGCTCAGTGAACCAATCTCGGTCGGGAATCGAACCCGCGATCAATAACAACTCGACACGCTACCCATTACGCCACACGTGACTCACAATTCAAAATTCTAATTTTTCATTCGTAAAAGGGTTGTCTGTTGCCCCAATGAGTTTCGCTTGTAAAAAAAAGATGAATGACTCACGTATCTGAAGAGCTGAAAGGAGTTGAAGCAATGAAGAAAAGGGCCAGCACCATATACTTTTTACAGATGCTTCGAAGATACCCAACACCTTCCACCCTCTTGGTGTAATCAGGTTGGTTCACCGATAAAATTGTTAGTTTCGAGTCCAGTCACAAGATTGGTGGCAACAAGTATGAGGTGTTTTGAAACAGGAGAGAGAGTGGATTTTGTTGGGACATTTTCATCAGTGGGGAGTTAGTTGGGTGTTGTTCCAACTGAGGAGGCTTTTATGATCCACATGTCTCCTTCATGGGGTCTGTCAAGAAAGGAACGACGCGCTATTAAGTGGTCGTTACAGGGGAGGAAGAACCAGCACCAGCACATCCGAGAAACAGGAGTCCGGCTGGCGCGGCGGATGTACGTGTCGGACAGCATTGGTCGTAGCGATACAGCTACACGGGAGAAAGGGGAAGTTGTTGCAAGAAAAAAGTTCTAACAGCCGGGTTTACTTCGCGCGTGCATCCCCCTTACACCCCAGGTTATTATTTAACTTATGACCCCAAAATGAAGCGGCCGTCCCGCTTGCCGGCAGTCCATAAAAAGTGCTCTAGCACGCGCGCTAGCAATATAAACATGGAGGTGGGGATGCTCCGAGGGCGTTTAGGGCCCATATTATTATTTTTTTTCTTGCCTTCGCTCATCCGGTGGATGATGTGGTGCAGCTAGAAATTACACCAGCGGTGAAAAAATGGCAAAGGTAGCGAAAGTGAAACGCGCCTGTCCAATGCAACCCATTTATACAAGTAAAACAAAACGGAATGCGACACTGGTTGTTGTTGCGTCTGTGGGGGCAAGTAACGTTAGTGTGGTCGCCAATACAGTATTTTTCTGCGGAATCACTGCTCTCGGGTCTGCGCATGCGTGCCAGTATATTGTATAATTTGTACGTGGGTATGAACCCGCCGTGAACGAGCTCTCGCTCTCCGTCGACCCCCTCAACCCCACCCCCTCCGCTCTCCATGTCAGACGCTGACGCTGCAAATCGTGAATGACTGGACACGTTAATTTCATAACGCGGGCGTCGAGGCAATCGGCGGCCATCACATTAGCTCATGCACACATAGAGTGAAGGGGGCTAACAACAATGCACGCACGAGACCGACACCCAAGCGTAGAAGGCTCCCTCCGGAGACCACCGATCAAGTTGAGTACTTCTCAAAAGACGCTTTTGGAAAGCTGTTTAGAAGAGAAAGTATATGTTCGAAAATCGATGAAGCAATCAATGTCTGCGAGCTACGATGTTTTGCAAAAAAATAATATTCTTATGCTCTTAGGGCATCCACTTGGATCAGGGATTCAAGACTACCTGCTTAGTCAGCTACAAAAATAAACCGAACTGTTGTAGTCAGATATGCTGGGAAAACTAAAACAAAACTCGTTCGAATTTAAAAGAACATTTTCCAGAAATGTTCAAAAATTGAGCAAATCCGTTCACCAAATCACACTAACCTTTTTTCAATCCAAGTCAACGATATTGGGCAATTAAACTTTCTGTTACATAAAAGCCCGAAAGCGAGACAACATTTGTCATCAGTTTCAACTGTAAATAAATAATTAAATTGTTATGTTATTTATGAATTAAATCCTCACTAGTCTTGAATCAGGCATTAAACAAGTAAATGAAAGTTGTTATTCAATCTGACATTCATCTCGGCATGATCTTGCACTTTAAGATCGGGCAAACCTTAAACACAAGATCGATAAGATCGGAAAGTTAACATTTCGAGGAACAGACACAACTCCAGCTAAAAATAAATTTGTACCAGCAGCGAAAAATTGATCAGACAACCGCAGATGATGGGCTTCGAAAACCAACTCTCTTGACTAGCATAAAACTTTCTGGGGATTTCTTCACTCCATTCATTCAATGTCCGGCGTTTAGTAAAATTAATCACGTCTCGCCCCACAACCAACTTTGGTCTGCGGAGGATCTGCCACGGTGTTGGTGGCGATTCGGTGGAGCGCGGTATTTTCGATTACATTGCATCATCATCACATGTAGACTTTTTAACATGAATAATCGCCTCGCCAGTTGTTATCACTCGGACATATCTGCATACCGAGAGAACAAACAAGCGCGAGCTTTCGCAGTGTCGGAGGCTGCGGCGTCGGCGGCGGCGTTCCCCCAAACTCCCAGATACCTTTCGCCGATATGCACGAGCGCACTTTCAATCTACGGAGAGCCGTCGCCCGTCCACGTCACATCATCCATCGACGTGCCGTGATGTACGACACATTGTCCGAGGGGCAAATGAACGTCGCCCAGAGCCTTTAGCCTTTTACTGTAATAATACTGCGCATCTGGTCCGATGCTACTACGGATTACTTCATGAACAAACAACGCGCCGTACATCACGGTGCCACACCATGGTTGATTGGGCTGACGGCCACACAGCCTCGAGTCGACAACAGCCTAATTACAATGGAGAAGTTTCGAAGGTGATCGAATCGGGGTGACGGCATGTTCATTCACAAATTTTGGTGGAACCACATGCTGCGGATTCAGGACAGTCCTGGATTTAAGATATTGTCAAACTTAACTTTGTATCCGCAAGCAGCCCCGGTGGGGCGGGGGTCGAAGGACCAGTTGAATCAGACATTTTTGTAAAATAGCGGACAATTCTGTAGCCATCTCATGAAGAACGAGAGGAGAAATTTCATCTGACCCCCCAAAGATTTGTTAGGAGTAAGTCCCTTAGCTGGGCCAATACTCCGGCTTCAGTCTATTCCTCTATTCTTTTCCCATGTCTTTGGGACAATCTCCAGAGAAAGTTGGAATGTCTGTTAGTTTCAAAAGTAAAACCCCCTTTAAATTGTTGGATTATAATTTCAGCATTCTCCTTTTGAGATGTTGCATATTCCCTGGTCCTTTCGGCAAGAGGGATTTTGACTTATTATCTTTTCTAAACTCTTCAACATATTTACAAAAGACCTTTCTTTGGGTTGTCCTTATATTATAAGTTATAAATTTTGGTATCCGAAATTTCTCACAAAACAAATTTATCTTCAGTCATACTAGCGTCCTTAAACAATTCCTTAAAACAGACATGTACCCGGATTTTTTTTTTTTTTTGGTCGAGCATGAAATCGATGAACCGATTGTGTCCGTTCGATCGGACTGCCTCATTTTGCATCACCCGTCCTCTCCCCTACCCCACTCACCACCTCTCAAATTAAATCACTGACCTCTGCGTGGCATCGAAATCTCAGTTGATCGAGCACGACTTTCATTTTTTGCTCTCTCTCTCCTTAGTGTGTGTTGTGTTGTGTTGGTCTGCCCTTCTCTCCCTGAAAATTTTTCTAATTAAAACCTCCCGTCCCGCTCCCACCCACCACGCACAACTTCACCATTAACTGCTACAAATCATACTCTCGTTCCAAAACAAATACTCGGAAAAGGCTAAGCGCCATTAGGAGAAACCAGATAGGCCTGCGGGATAAAATAATAAAATATTAATTCTCCTTTGCCTCTCTCCCTTCGGTACATAGGCGGTCCACCCAGTTTGTTAATCCACCTGGGACCACGTTGCCCACATCGATAAACAAAAGGCGTTCACCACAATGTTGGATCTATTTCAATTTCAGTATCCTAAAAATATTTTTGCAGCCATTCAAATATTTTCTTCTTTCACCGAAAGGTGGCGTAGGAAGCATTAGGACGCGCGTACAGAAGAATCAAAAGCCTACGCAAAATATGCAGATGAGCGTGCCGTGGTGCGTGGCAATCACCAACTTGGGCAATTGTTAAATACTAGCGGGCGACACATTGTGTTTACATGTACGCGTGTGTTTTGTGTTTTTCGACCATCGCCAACCCCGCCAATCGAACAAACAACATGTTATGTAGACTGCACGCTTATCGCCAAACGGGAACCACCTCCCTTCCAAAACGCCCCGGACGCCCCCTATCGCCACCGTAGACCAAACTGGAAGACCTCCAATTCTAATGAAAGCGGTAAACAAAATTTATATTGACGCACCAACCACGTTGCCAGTTTCCCATCATACACGGCGTGCAGCGTTAGAAACGTAATAGATGGAGCGACGCAGATCTCGATTCGAAATTCAATGGCAAAACATTTTTGGCACTTACCATGTGCAATGCGCACAATGGACCGTACTCATTTTTGGCCGGATCCGACGTAATTTATTCAAAATGGCCGCCACAAATGATAATCGCAATGGTTGACCCCCCCTCTTTTTTGACAAGCGACTGCTATTTACGGTGTGACAGTATGACTAATCCAAAATTTATGCACAAACAAGATCACACAGGACAAGAGATACAAAATGAAAATCGCCGAACCGAGCGTGTCCCGAAAGTATGATTAGTTTCAGTGTTTCACGCTGAATCCTTGTGCCCTCACATAGTGCCTATGCAGCAATAGGGGTACAGAATATTAAAAAATTTATTAAAAATTATTTTTAAAAATCAGACGAGCACACACAACATGGCTCACGACGTCCAGACGAGCTCAGCCGTTTTCACCTACGAGTGCATCGTCGTCATCGACGCCTGACGTCACTCCCAATTTACGTAGACTGTCTATGATCAGTTATGGAGAGTTGGCAAAAAATTCCAAACAAAGAGCGCCATCTGTGCATTTAGCTGACCGTTTTAACTTTGTGATTCTGTAAAAACGAATTTTTATTTCTGTTTTTTGATTAGTGGTGTATTTCTTTAATAATTATTCAATGTAAACAAGCGTATTCAAGTTGACCAAGGGCAACAGGAATTTCCGGATTTTTTCTTTTTTTTTTGTAGCTTGCTTTTCCATTTTATTGTGATAAAATGTATGCCACGGTGTAACGCATATCGTAAAAACCAAATTTCTAATCCTAAATATTTGGTTGTTCAACCGGCTTTGCGTCCGATTATAGACGTCTGCAAATAACACGCGGTAATCCATTTCACAGACCTAATCTCAAAGCTAAAACGATTGAGGTTATTGGGATTCTCTGCGCAAAGCCATTTCTCACGCTTATTCAAAATTTTGAAACTCGATAATGTTCATTTATAACGAAACAAACTTGTTCTTTTTATTGCAGATCGTCTCGAGACCCCATTTTCAAAATGCACAAACGTACAGTGTGCGTCCTTAGATAAGACGACAAGTTCTCCGCGGAATGGAAACAAAAAGTATATATTTTTACATAACAAGTTTAGGTCTCGGGAGGTTACAAAAAGATTAGAACGATACTCGAATGCCGCCGTACAGAATAAATTGGGTGGTTTGCCATTTTCTCATGGGAGTCATTTATAATCAAAACTGCTGTTTTAAGAGTCGGCAGACACATAAAAAAAGTTATTGTCCGAGACGTGAAGTAGGCATAATTTCTGCAAAACAAATGCCTACATTTAAGCGGCTTTTACAAAGTCTGAATCGAGGACACACCAGTAACATAGCTTATGTTATATGGATGTGCCATCAAATTTCCAATGAAACTAGTAACTTTATAAAAACTACACTCACGCATACAAATAATCGATAACATTGAACTGACTTGTAAAGATCGTGACTATTCGTGGCTAGAACACTCCAGCAACATAAAGTCAACGGTGATACAAGTCCCAATTAGGCTGCGGCTAATGTAAATTTGCATGTTGCTACGTGTAACAACCAATTTAATAGATTAACCGAGACACTTGTTGAAAAAGGACGAAGGACACAACTAATTTCAAAAAGACAGTATGGAATTTTCAAGCTGTAACTAACTTTGGCAAATTACGAACGAGTACTACTTCAGATAATAGCACGCATAAATCGAGCGAGCTGTTGGTTATATACAGTTATATATTAAGCACGCACAGGAATTTTAATTTTAATTTGTGATTTAAATTGTTGTTGTGGTTAGGGAATTTAGGTTTTTCAATTAATCATTCTGTAGTTTGCAACCTATTTTTCGAATGGAAATTAAGGACATCGTTTAGAATGATTCCTGCTCTTATGTGCCAAACTTCGACAGGCCTTTCTAGGCCAATCCGAGATCCGACTTTCATTTTTTTTTTTAAATAAAGGTAGTCAGACCAGTCTGTGGTTGGTTTATTTTTTCGTGGCAAGGCAAATGCAATTAAATACGGATTTTTAGTTAATCATTTCTCAGAAATGAACACTGACAACAGCAAAACCTCTTTCTTTCATTACCCGAATATTAATATGCACGCATAGGATGTCCTCAGCGATTTGCAATTTAAGACGAAAATATTGAATAATTTTTTTAAATTTAGAACAAATACACCGTCACATAAAATGCGCCAAACTGTCTTGATGTTGCATATAACCATAAAAAATGAAGAGAGCAGGAACACAAGACGCCGCTCGCTCTTTGATATTCACTCAGTGGAATGTGCTGCTTTGTTTTGCTAGCCTATTGTTTAATAAGGTCTCATTATTGCCAATTGCATTTCGCCTGACCAGACGAAAAAGATTTAATACATTTAACAGCGCAGGCTAAGACGACGCGGTCGCAATTGATAGTACAGTTGCGGGTTCAGAAAAATATTCAAATAGACTCGTACCCATTCTTCCTTTTAATTAATTTCTAGAACGTTGGTGAACACATTATCGTCCTCCAAAACTTGATAACACATTCATAAAAGCGAATGAGACAAAGACACATCATCCAGCAGAGCTCAGGTGCAAACTAACTGAAAATATCAAGTTTCGTAATAAACGCAAGCAAACGAAACCCCTACATTCCCCTCCAGGGCTCCAGCTCATTACATTTCGACGTTCGACGCAATTACATACGAATTTGGCAGGGAGCTCTCGCACGCTTGCACATCGGAATGATCAACTGAATCTAAATCCTCATTCATATTATTTTTTCAAAAATTCGCTGAATCGGGCGACAACGGTAGGCTAAAAAAAATCCCACCCGAACGGAAACACGGTCCGCCCAGTGCCGACAATGAACGGCCGCCACTGAACAGTTTCCTCCGAGGCGGCCCAGCTCCCCCACAAAGAATATCATCAAGCTAATATGAAATTATATTCACGTCGACTCGAAACAGAGCTGTTGTCGAACGTACGTACCACCACCAAAAGTCAGATAATTAAATTTAATGTCTCACGTCATAAAGAAATTGGCGCCCGCACCATAGCACCCCTCCTCCTCCCCCTTCACCTTCCACCACCACCAACCACGTATTCATGAACTCCCACACTGTTATTAATAAGGGGTTGCAACTTAACAATGTAATGGCCTTATAGATGTGCTGCAGGGGCGAACGAGTTAAAATTGGTCAGATCGATCAGGCGGCGTAATTGCAATGTCCCCCCTCAATGAGTTGCGTGCCTTCGCTCTGGGGGTTTCACCGAAATTCTCGCTGATGTAGTAAATACCAAAAATACAGGTGTGCAATCAAAACAAGCTAAGGCTGGATGATCTTCGGATTCTTGGCTAAGTGTAAAATTTGATTTGATGAAAGTTTCCTCCATTCAGACGGTTTCTAAACAGAACACCGCCCAAATACCGATTTTTGTACATTCCATTATCTGAAATGAGATAGCAGCCATCTTGATGGCTTCGCACTTGATCTGGCTTCTTCTAAAGGACTCAAGACTAGCACATATGTCCGACCAAATATCAAATCAATTCCCCAAGGCTTGTTACGCCAAGTCAGCTATCGTTTTTCGCTAACACCTCCCCCTTCGCTCTCACCCACTCAATTCCACCACTATTTGTCAGCATGGTTGCCATACAAACGCATACCACCCCCACCACCCACCCTTCGTTATCTCTTGACTGGATATACCCAATCAATCTATATTTTTTTTTTCGGTGGCGGTGGCCACGTTTTGTGCCCTCTTATCGCCGATCGAAAATCGTGCTCTGCGAAATAACGTCGAGTGCATGCGCGAAGCGGGTGGGGGGGGGGGGGGGGGAGTGGGACCAACTCTACAACATTGTACATTCAAACTCCGAAAGATTAATCGAAACGCGCGTAATAAAGTCAAGCGCGCGCTCAAACTAAGAACAAGCCTTAGTCCTGTCCGGTTGCGAGTTGCTACGACCGAAGCAGAAATCATGCAGCCTTTAACTGCATTGCAAGTCCAATGGATCAAGGTAGAGATAACATCCATCTAAAAAGAGACGAAAGTGACGTCACACGCTCAATCCGTCGCGTCGCTCACGTAGTCTCAAACCCAATTTTCACTTTCATCTTCATTGAAATTTAATTATATTTGGGTCTGGCGAGCTCAGAAATCACGTCATCAATTTTTTTTATTTATAAAAACCCTCCCTCTAACTGAACAAACGAGCACAAAATAGGCTTACGGGAACAAGTTTCATGGCCTTTTATACGAAACGTAAGGAGTTAGCACTCTATTTGGTCAACGAAATTGGCTGTACCGAGAATAACGAGTCATTCGCAGAATCGATCAGGATTGGATTATTCCGATTCCTATCCAGACGCAACGAAACGTTTAGTTGAGGCTATTTCCACGTAGGTGGCGGCGCATTCGCTGCTGTCCCAGATGACGCCATTAGAACATTCTGGTTTCCCAAAGGGTTCCGCGTTATATTCAGAGGGTCAACCTGTGTCAAATATTGTGTTTAATTTGTACTCGCAGAAAGGATAACTAGTCTATTGTCCGACCAAGGGAAAAGCCACAATAAAATCATTTGTGCGACTCTTTTATAGATAGTTGCGCGCGTGTGAGCTAATCTATACAGCACTTGTAGTTGATAAATTATTGCTGGCTACATCGCTTTCTACTTTTATTATATTCAACTCGGTGTCGAGCGTGAGTCGGCAAATAATACAAACAACGAGACAATTTCGAGCGTTCCCCCGTAGACGGTGGATCAGGAAGGGTGAACGACAACAGAGACCCTGGTGGCGAATGGCAATTCATGGCAGTCCCGAAACCTGCAGATGTCAAATGCCAAAATCGAAATGCGCATGATCGTTAAAATTTAACGATAAGAATCACTGATCGAAATGTCAGCTGGTTAAGATAATATATAAGCCGAATTCATATTTGTAACCTACTTGTGTCTAATTAAAAAATATCTTGCCTGCAGAATTGGATACTCTTAAAAGTACAAACGAATACATTGGTCATTCTGCAGTTACTAGAGTACAAAACGCAGGCAAGTACAAGCGCAATTTCGACAGAGCATCAAATCTAAATGCCGTTATCTTTATAGTCAATACAAAATGTGTCGCTTGTGTGAATAGATTTGCTCCTAAACACCTCAATTGATGCAGATTGCCACCATTAAAGCAACACGATTCCGCACCATTTCGCCCGGTTTGCCATTTCTCCATTTTGTAAAACCACAAGTCGCCATTTAAAAGCGTTAATGGCATTCATCCACAATCTTTATTGTTGCAATTTATATGAACGACACCGCTTTCGAACAATGTAAAAACACGGCGTCTTAATTTTGCTTTGAAGCATTGTCGCCTTGACAATTCTGGCTTTTGGTATTTTAATTTAATCCGTAAATATATTGAAAAGAGATTGTTGTACGATATAATACGAAATGATAATGAATGCCATCGTGTTAAACATAAAACTTATTCCAACTGTATCACAAAAATTGAAACAGCAAGAATCTAGAAATTGGGAATTGAATAACTACTAAAAAAAACTACGGGGAAATTGAGAACAAAGGGAGACTTCAATTAAGATGCCTTTCTTTGCAGTGTGATCTAAACATTCTTTAGACCACTCGAGTGCGTTATGCAATAAAATTCTTTGCAAAAGACATGCTGGTATAGTAGAGAAATATTCTTTCAGATTTTTACTGGTAGAAACATATCTATGCAACAGCGTACACATTTTTGAAAGCAAGGATTTATAGTGCACTGGTCAAAGGTTGGCAAATGTAGAATTTTCACACGTTCCGCGTAGCGCTTAATCCAGGAAGACATTGACAGCATATGTTTAGAAGAAAAATCTTAAATTTGAGTTTCTGGTAATTCCATTATTAAAATCTGGTGGGCGATACGTTTCATAAAGAAAGCACGTAAAACCTATTTAGCCTGAATGCAGGACAAAGCGCGACAGCCTCAGAAACTGAACTATAAATTGTGTACACAATTTACGTCAACCGACATGTAAAATGTCTTCTTTTTTTGGGGGGTCGCAAATTGTTTCGTCTTTATTTTTTTCAAAAGTCGCTTCTATCATTTGTGTAAACTCGTACACACACGTATGATACACAATTTCCTCTATCGTATTTTATTGCCTTCCATAATGCGTGCAACGAAGCGTGATATTTTATACAACTGGTGTTGAAATATACTCGAGCATTTAAAAACGGGGCGCTGTTAAAATAATTGTCCCGACCAATTTGGCAAGCGTTTAATCTGAAATCAACTGGAACCCCTTTTCGGGGGGGAAAAACACGCTCCAGGAGACACTCGAATCCGATTCGCTCCTTAATGACAGCATATGGTTTAGCAATATTTGTCTAGGCATATCCGGTTGCATACTAGCAATTAACTATTGAAATCAACCTCCGAACAACTATTAAAACTAACTACAAATGGTTATAAAAAGATGAAACTACACTTGCAGAGAGAGTAACCATCCTTCCTGTACCAATTTAGTCATTGAACCGTTCAGCTATTCCGAATTTTAAATAAAAGTATTACCATTTTCTTTCGTTGCGCGTTAGAGAATGGCTTGTACACATGAATAGGCCATCTATTATTAACCTATTTATAAGCTAGAGCTATTGAATATGGAAGATCTCCCCGCGAGACTGCGATGGCTACGTCAACACTCAAACAAACAGAGGAATGGTTTCGCGATTGCTATAGATCTGACGATTAACTAAACATTGACAAAAATAACTCGCAAATGTTCTCTTCGCATCGAGGTTAGAGAAAATGATCTTGATGGGGGGACTGCTCGAGCACAGGATATACTGTACATGTACACTCGGAATACGAACTACACGCCGTATATAAATGGCCTGGCTATTTTTATTTCGGATTAGAAATGTTACGGATAGGCGGCGCTGGTGCATGCCTTCAATTGGAATTGGTTCGGTGCGACTGACAGACGATATTTGAAATGTTACGCAGGCGTTGTTATACAACGCCGAACAGGATAGGACTTCAAGTAACTAATTCGGCGCCATCCAAAAGAATTATTTGGTAAACATTCGTCTAACAGCCTCGTTACACTGTAAGCATGCTTCAAGTTGCTCGAGAAATTTAAATTGTGCTCGAGATAAATGGTCCATCGAGATCTTGTCCATCGCAAGATACACATCACGTGCTCCAATTATATTAGAAGTTGAACGCACCCTCTCAAGTACAATTGAGATTCTTGAGATGGACGAATTGACATTCGAGAGCGCCTGGTCATTTCTTGTCAAAGCACGGACAAGCGGTACGCACCGATTCTGTTTCAATGTCTAAACGCACCTCGCACCTTGTAACTAGGGTATTTTATTTGGCAAACAAGGAACATTTTTTACCAAATCCGTGTAAGTATTGAAAATCAGATTGCCATGGCGAAATGGACTTGCCAGAATTGTGATGACGTCAAGTCAATATTTCAGGTATATCACTTGCCTTCCATGTGAGTGCCGAATGTCTTCAAAACAAATCATAAAACGTATGCAAAATAGTTGAAAAATAACTCGTGCGTAGGACTATTCAGAAATGGTGTTGCAAAAATCGGCTCCAATTACGGCCATTACGTAAATCCGAAACTCAAATAGTATACATTGTTGCGTTCGCACATCAAAAAAACCGGTCGAATGGACTTTTTTCGCTGTACTATTCCACACAAACCGTAGCGCAAATAAATAAGCAACGCCCTGCTATAAGGTTGTTATGCAAACTTGACGAAAATCATGGAGAGATCCTGCTTGCGGATTAAAGAGTATGAGGTGCGAGTGCTGGTCCGTGCCGACTCGCTGAATCGACAACTCGGCAGCCATTATTCAAACGTCCAGCCATTAAAATTCAGAGTCGTAATAGAGACCCGAAGTGCTGCGCTCACAACAACCAACACCCCGAGTATAAAAAAGCAATTTACACGGCACGGTCGACCATGATTATATAGTAATCCACCTTGAGATTGTAATCAAGATATCGAAAAATTAATGTGCCATCAAAACCTCGCCATATCCGAGCTCGTATTTCGCGGCCTGGTTCTCGCTCGTCAGATATATATATATATATACTTGATTCAAGCAGATCATCAGGAGATTCGAAGTTTGTAGATCTCCTAACCCATGCATTCGATTGGCCTCATGACACCTGAGAGCAGGAATTACACACACGGCTACAAATCTATCTTCTTGGAATTAATTGGTCAGGTTTCGTTTAAACCAGACATGAACAAAGTTGGCGAACATATTAACAGAATTGGTTGTTAGACTAAAGTTCAAATTGTCGCTAGTGACATCACTTTTGACTGTTGCCAGCTCATGCCTGTTAAAATTGAAACTTCAGGTTTTTGTGATTGTCGCAAAATATGAGTATACCCGCATGTCTCAGGAGGAATGTAAGCCTACAACGGCAAAGAGATTCATCTAGGAGAGGAAAGGCATTGGCATATCACATCTCACACCTGCAATGCAGGTGTATAAGCACTATACAGATACCAATCCACATGAACACTGTATACACGCTGTTAATAAATGCGTGTTTGTGCCTATAGCGTTCCGAAATTGACGAATCGAGCATGGACCGCTCCCTTTATGTATGAAGCGAGCCAATCTTATTCACTCTCGCTCCTTCACCTGACATTTTAAATCCGCATTCAACTAACTTCACTAACGAACAATTCGTTAAATGTATCTCATCTATTGGACACCAGTCTGCGCGCGCCCAAACAAAAAAAAAACACCCTGGCGATTGTTCTTTCGTTAGGCCTGAATAAAGGCATTGATATAATGTACATATACAAGAAAGAAAAGCGAGAAGGAGGCGAAAAAAAAACGAATTCTGATGAAAACGCCAATCCAAACAAGTTCTGACACACGAACCTCCGAAGCCCTCTAATTAATTTTTTGAATTTTGTATCACTTTTTTTTCTTCTTTTCTCCCTCTTGGAAAGCTGCCACGCACAAGATACGAAACAAAAAGAAGAAAAGAAAAAAACAGATTGCCGAGAGAGAGCGAGGATCACACACCGTAAATGTATTCAAAATGCGTATTTCTAAGGTGTCAAATTTTTTAGTTCGAATCATAAGTTGTACATATACGCGAGAGAAAATATACATTCCGATTCGTGATGCGTTACATTACAAGCGGGGGTTGATACAGGCGCCGTCCTTAAGAGCTTCATGTCTGCCCTCCTCAGACCAATTCCTCCAACAACATCACGTGCTAAAAAAGCACGTCGTAGGAACTTTAATCCCAGATCAGTTATTAAAAAATATCACAATGGATTAGAATTAACAACAGTGGCTTGCAGACGGAGCACTAACAGTAGTAAAATGGTTCTCATAATCCAATAGATAGCGCTGCTGACTGAGTCAGGAAACAAGGATGAAATAAATCTGAAGTGACGACATTTTTCGTACATAGTCACGGGAATCTTGCAAAGGGTTATCTTAATTAATCGGAAATTTGAGATGCTACTTTGTGTATACCTTTTGTGAGTAGTTAGAAACATAAATGTTTGACTGATAGAATGATATGTATCGTGATTGCCTCATCTCCGGGGTCCCAGGAGGACGACCACTTGACGTTCATCGGCGATGCACATACATATATATATATATATACATAGTCTCAAATGTTGGGATTCAATTTCAAATGGAGTAGAGAGAGATATATATAGGTGTGTATGTGTACACTTCGCCCAGATTCAACTTTCACGGCATTCGTACATCCACACACCTCCACACACGCCATTCCCCGGAGCTCACCCGAGTGGCGAGAACCGACCGATCCTCCCACTTCTACCGAGAAAGGTTGTCCTATTGGCCGTTTAACGCGCGCCAGCGTGTAGATTACAAATTATCGGGGCTCATCATCGCGGCTACGTCTCTTTATATAAAAAAAAACCCTCGCCGAGAAACGGCGGCGGCGGGTGTTTTAAAAAAAATTAAAAAAAAGGGTTGATGTGTCGGGGGCGGGATTGGCAGGACGGGGGAGGGTGAAAGGCGAAAAGCACACCAACAGGCGCCTCGCTGGTCACACTATACTTCAAATATGCATAACCTAAAATAGTTGGGATGAGGCGAATGCACGTTTTGCGCTCGTCACTTTTGCGGCCACCTGGCGGTGGAAATTTGCAGCGTTCACGGGTGGCCCACCTGTCAATTCAATTTCCCAAAAATGAGTGATTTCTCGGTGCTTTCAAAGGTTGAGGCCAAATGGTGATACAGAGAATGTGATTTGGCTGGGGATTCCGGTTTCTCAACCAACAAAAATAATTTCCATCTGTCAAGAATTAGTTTCAGATCACACACTCACTCAAAGACGAAAGTCACGAAAAATTCAGAATTCGTATAAAAACAGCAATTAGTTGTACTCGCAAACTTGTCCGATAAATCGATTCGTGTCGGATGATTAAATTAGTTTGTCTTGAGGGCTTACAAATGCTTGTGGTCCTCTCGCAAAAACAAAACCTCCTAAATAAATGTTTAATACGCCCAAAAATCTCCGCTGCCTCTATGAAACACTTCCAATCTGAATAAAATTGAGGAGATTTAAACGAAATCATAGTGTCAGGATATTACAGCGAATGCGCGCTGATCGAGAGCGCGACACAGAAAGAAGCAATGGACACGAGCGACTCCTATCCGTCTTCCTGAGACAATATGGAGTGGCGGAAAGATTTATCTCTCGAGAGTTTGAGTGATTGGATGAAAAGGGCAAAGACAGGAGCCGTGACGACATGCAGCAGAATCCAGGCGGGAGAGCCGAGACGCCAAGAAAGCAGATCCACCAAGACATCTCAGTTTATAATTACAATTATTATTTTGTATTTCCTTTGCTCGGTCAAAGACCAGTTAGCCCTAATTGTTATTTTAGGTATCTAAAACAGTTTGTTCTGGTCCTCATTTAAACTTTAATTCCCGGCGCGGGCTCTCGGAAAAATTTCCTCCCCGGGGTACTGGTCGTGCCTTTCGCATAGTGCCTTAACACCATGAGAAGTACGTTACGCCTGTAGTGCGGTTGGCTACAGTTGATTTATAAATAAAAAATAATAATACGCGAGTTGCTGACGTCAGATAATGTAAAATGCTGTTCCGAAGTCCCACAGAAGTAAACATTTGTTTGTCCGCTTTTGTTAGAAAGCGCGCAAAGCGGATTCGTGTGGTCAGACGTCAGAATTTAAAATATATTGAAATTTCA
>JAQGBY010001991.1:0-25525 GCA_034698785.1 Mycogona germanica | reverse complement strand
CAATTATCTTTGAATGTGAACGAATTTTGATGGCTATACCAGCTAAAGGCTATCAATCAGGTATCAGCCAGAGTAGCAGATGCAGTGCATAAATATCAAGCACGTCTAAGGACCCATACAATGAGGGACCGTCATAAAAGGAAGAACTCTGGCATTTTTAAAAGGCACCAGCTGGTTTTTGGGTTAGGCCGTAATGGGTGCACTCATCGTTGAACACACGTACTGGCTGGACCTTTCCTTTGAACGGCCAATTTTTGACCTTGAGGAGCCAACTCTCAATTTTCCTTACACCATCTTCGTTTGTGGCAATGCAACGGAAATCTATAGAATGAAAAAAAAAATACACCGAATTGAATATAACAATTGCTGGGAACATTTTGGTTGGCAGCATGGAAGGAGATAAAAAAAATGATAAAATGCTAGAATGCAAACCCTGCGCTTTTCTGATGAGATGATTTTTTTTCAAAAGCAAGAAAATCAAACTACGAGACTGATTACTGAGTTTGAACAGACAAGGAGGATGTTCAGAGGAGGGCTAACTGATTAACATTGAAAGTAACAATAAAAATAGTTGTCAACCCGATATGAATATTACAAAACAAAGGAGTACTTCTGTATATATCATGAAATCAGAGTCTTGGTTAAAAAAAGAGATTCTAAAATAAAATACAGAAGATTATTTTTTTAATTTTGTGTTATGTATTTTAATTATGAACACTTGCTGGCAATTAAATATGATGTCATGAGTATTTCAACTTTCGACTATTCGAACAATTGAGACTAACATATTTACTAAAATATATGAATTATCTTACTCAAAACATCGGGGGCGTCAGGATTGCAGGTGAAGGCACACAAGCAGGGACTCTTCTCGTCAAGGTCGAATTCCCATACAATAAAGTCTATTACATTAGCTAAACATGAAAAAAATCAGATTTGATTAGCGAACGAATCATTACAAACCGTCCGACACGGAATAGTGTTACTTTATTAATTGGTAGCGCTTATCAAAGCGCTTTTAACCGCACCCATCTGCAACTCGCCTCCCGCACTGCGCATTGGACGCACTGTCAGCACTAGTGAGGGCGACACGAGCTCGACCAATAGATTCGAAATCGGGCAGCCTTGGACTCGAACTTTAAATCATTGGACCTTGAATGACCCCTGTATTACTAAATCGACTTTGTGTGAGGAGGAACTGCGAAAGCATTTATAGCTCACTGGCTTCCATTTTGTGGATTCCTCAATATTTTGGAGCTCATTCATCGAGCTAGAGAGTTATCACCTTAATTTCGCTATTCCTTTCATACAAAGTCGTTTTCTATTATTATTTCAATATTCGTATTCTATTGTGAAAGTGAACTCGAGAAAGATATTCTAGAGTAATTCCTCTGAACTGATTCATTTTATGACGAAACACTCACGCAGATCGCCCCAGGGCCAGTTGCAGCACTAATTGAACGTTAAGTGCCAATGTAGGCACGCGACAAATTAATATTAACTAGAAAATGGCGCAAGACCTTGTCACCACCATCGCTTTTCATGTGACATTGTCTGTTCGGGTTCCACTAGGAATAGAAGAAGTGTGTCACAGTCACACCAACATGAGTAAACAACCCAATAAAGTCCTAGTGCGGGTGAATATTGTACTTATAATTTTGAGACCCAACGTTGGAGAGCGCTGGAAGTTTCACCAGAGGAAATTTGTTGGAAATAAAGATAGCTAGGTCCTCTTCGAGTATCTCATCGACAAGTAGGAATTAGTTGTGTTTGAGTGCAGTTAGAACTTACGCATTCCTCCATATACTCTCCATCCTCTATGGCCTTCTAACTCGACAATGGTAACGTTAGAATATATGCCATCGGGTGCAAAC
Organism: Mycogona germanica; assembly: GCA_034698785.1. Taxonomy (NCBI): domain Eukaryota; kingdom Metazoa; phylum Arthropoda; class Diplopoda; order Chordeumatida; family Chordeumatidae; genus Mycogona; species Mycogona germanica. The sequence continues at coordinate 23,651 of JAQGBY010001991.1, read as the reverse complement.
ATTCTGTGGAAAACCAATAAGGCAAGGAAAGAAAAGTGTAAATGATTGAACTGATCATTTTTTGGCAAAGTAGATATACTAGGAATGAATGTGAACTGTCAAAAACAAAATGTTGAGAATTGTCCGTGGTCAATGCTTCGTCCGTGGCAAGGCAAGTTTATTTTGCCAAAAGAAGGCAGAGCCAACAATGATGAAACTAAGACGGCCGCTGACTGCCTAACCTAAGACATTTTGGGCGAACAGGAGACCCAGCTTCAATCCTCTTCCGCCCAATTAATTCCAGTTGGCATATTTTTATACAAACGAGTAACAGGGTCGTGTTTATAAGCACAAGAAAAGGAGAATTCAAATTCATGGTTACAAACTCTCTCCCGAATCGTTTGAAAAGGTAATTTTCTCCATACATCTTTTATCGTCTTAAGATTACCGGGAGGAGTCACGAAAATCTTTAAGGAATTCATACAGGAAACAGTATTACACACGCGTGATACCAAGAACAAATTTCTAATCAGATTAGAATACGCGATCTGCGAGGGGGGAGGTGTTCACTCGATCTTAAGGAAAAATTTGCCACAATCTTCATGAAGCACGATTGAAATTTCTCAAGTAACCTCAAGTATGCTCACCGAGTAAAGTTATTGAAATATTTGTTACGGATTTCTTTTGGATCGACGTTCCACAAGGGGACGGACGACCTAGTACTTTTGGCTAATCTAGGCTGCCTATTAGGAAAGGGCCTGTCCTGATATTGTGCAGGGAAGGGTCACGTTTTACGTCCATTCAGAAAGAAGATCGTGCGAACGATTTTCGCACATGCTGATTGATTCTCACAAAATTTGCAGTACGAAATGTCAAAACCAATTTTATAGAGCCTCGTCCATCCTCGTCTTGACAAAGTCGTATCCACTGTCAAAGCACGCGTCATCTAGCGTTCATCTACGCTCCCGACCTGACGACCACAATACATGACCAAGAAATATGTCATCCTCGACTACTTACGCGTTGTGCATGATTGCAATGCCTGTTGCTAGACCGTCGTTTATTTCAGTTGTTCTGTAGCCCAGTCGGAGGCAGCTTTCGTCTTTTGGGATATTGGAGAAGTAAATTTTGAGTTCCTCACTGAATTTGTAAAGCAACTGTCAAAGGAACAAAATTTAAATGAATACTTCGAATATATCTGATCGGAAACTAAATGTATTCTTACGTCATAGTAAAAATTATATTTCATAGACTGACTTTCAGTGTCAAGACTGACTTAAATAATCGAGAACGGTGACTTGGAACGTATACATGACTCAGTCAACTGCAACGGATTATGAATAATGATAAATTTAACTAGAAGTGTGCCAAAGATAGGATTTCTCTATTCGTTATTATAGGTACTTGTTCATGTAAGTTTAAATAAGTATATCATCTAATTGTACGCGTGGATTATATCGAAAATTAGATTAAATTTATATTTCTTAGAAGGCTCATGTGGCTTCAGTTCTTTATACTGTAGTAGTTAAGGTATTCGTCTAATAGAATATGATGTGTAGTTACCTCTGCATGTCTTGCATCATTGTTCGATGGTATTTCGGCACATGTGGCGTATACTGGCGCATTTTCTCCCCTTTCTGGGTGACCAAGGGCAAAAGCCGCGAACCCCAAGAGTAGGGCAACTTTGAGCATCATGATGCAACTCAGAACTGCAATCGAATAAGTGAAGAGACTGTTACGAGAGAGAGCAAGTGAAACCACTCGATGCTTTTTCCTCGTGGTAACCAGACTATTTATACGATATCGTCGCCCTATCTAGGTCGCAATTTCAAGATGGCGTCTGTTTGGCGAAATAGTCAGATGCGCGTTGGCGGAGTATTTTTTTTGGTCGTTTGTGCTACTCGCACGATACGGGTCAGCTGGAACGGAATAGACTCGGGCACATGTTAGGTCTTGATTCATCGAAATTGAGGCTAACATAGGATTGGATTTTCGGATGAGAGAATGAACGGGTCGTTGGATCCAATAGCGGGTCCTAGTCTTGGTCCTTAACTGTCCATAATAGTCAATGACAGCTTTTCAGATTTGTTTGATGAGCGAATGGTAAATGCAGAAATGGCGTTACTCATTCTCTCGTTTTCTCTCTCTTCAGTCAACTAACAGACTTAGTTGCTCTTTATCACGCTTTCACTTCCTTTTGTTTCGAGTCATGCAACAACATTATTATGTTTGTGTTATCTGTAGCAGCGAGAAACGTCGAGTGTGACTTCTATATCCTCCTCAGGCTTAAGCGAGAGGTGTCGAGTGTGCGTGCTTGCTTCGCGACCCGTGATCGCGGTTTCGATTCCTGCTCAAGCCTTCGGAATATTTCGGGTGAGAGAAATTCCTTGGCACGCTTTCTTTCTGAAATGAAGTGAATCGTGACCCGTGCCTGTACGATATTGGGACACTCTAAAGATCCCATTCCCCCTCTGGGGGGGGGGCTGGTAAGTTGGCAAGCCTCCTCAACAAACATTTTATTATTCCATAAGAATGCGGGACAGTATTATTAAGATACTTGATGCAATGATATTTTGATGTGCAGACTGCAACTTTAAATGATTCTGAATCTTGAACGAATGTTGGTTGAACCTTTGGCTCGAGCACAAATGACCACTTTGCCAAAATAGTTACATGGGAAACATCACCAACTTGACCCATTTCCACATTTTGGAGGTTTTGAGAAAACTCATCATAACTTATTTTAACAATACAGGTTGTTCTAACAGTGCAAAGCACATGATGATTTTATGAGGAATTAAAGAGCCGCATATAAAGCGCACAAAACAGTTAAGTTCAGAGTGGTCCAATAAAACCGAGACCAATTTTACATGCAAATGAATATTCATATTTTTGGAAAGTCTTCCAACCGGAATCTTAAAAACAAATTTTCGAAGCAGGGGTCTCAGTAGGTTACCCCAAGGTTCGTGTAAATTGCTTACCGTCTCGCTCATTGTCCGTGTGGACTGTTCATCTGCGTTGAATTTGTTTGCATCATGACAATTAGTCTTTTGACTGTCATGGCGAATACGCTTCTACGGAGCACTATCTGCTCAAACATCGTTAAAGAGATGGCCGGCCCGAACAGCCAATCGGAACATTACCAGCAGATGTCACGGAAACACCATATAGTTTCTTTTCGACGTGATCTACTGCCCCAGCCACGTCATCCCTATTGCTATTTATGAGCCACGTCAAATGCACGCGTCAGCTTCATCTAAGTTCTCCATCTTGCTCCAATCTCAAATCTGCAGCTAATTATTAAAATCGTTAATGTTTTATTGCAGTTTTGAGTCAATCGACGACCATCAATAAAAATCTGGGTTGAAAATGACATCTTGCACTGATTAAATTCCTATTTGACAGACATATGGCTCGTACACCAATTTCATTGAAAGAAATTACCGAAACCATAAAAACATGATCTATTATTATTATTTTTTATTATTGCAAGTCACTGTAATCAACTACACTACAGGATTCTCTGTGCCCCTTTTGGTGCTTAGGCACTATGGTGAGGGGCACATTTTCACAGGTACTCCAGGATCTTTTAACGAGAGCCCGTGCCGGGAATCGAACCGGGACCGCTGTGACACTGTGACACTGTCCTTTTGAACAAATCTACAAATAACTCTGGCAGCTCTACGCTGGACCATATTAATTTCCCCTATAAGCCCCACATGGCGAGGATTCCAAATTGAATTGATCCCAGTTGAATTTTTATATAAAAAAAATATATTCACATTGATTTTATAACTACTTTCACATTTTTTAATATTGCCATTTACCATTTTTTTGTGTTAGCCAACCCAATCTGTTTTTTTTTAATAGCATTTGGCTGTTTCACATGCTGAGGCCGGAAGTTGGCAATGAAATGCAGCTGTGTGATCACTAATACCCTCAATGACATCCATATTAATAGCCACTTCTGGAATATTAGAAATAACTAGGTCAAGCACATTCCCTCCTTTGGCATTATCCCATGCAAGACGTTTTACAAGTTGTTCAAGTGAGAAATCTATCAAAAAATCTATCAAAAAATCTAGAAATGCTATAAATAATTGCCTGATTTGCTTGTAACACAAAACATCTCCCAGCCAATTTCTGGAAGGTTGTACTCACCACATGTGATCACATAAACATTTGGGTGATCAAAGAATAATTTTCTGACAGCTGCAATGAAAACTAAACTTATTGCTATTCTTCCATACTTTTTTGTGAATTGGCAGCAAGTTTTGATAGAGATCCGGCAGGACAGTGTCTACACTTGCTGCCTTTAAGTTTGAATCCCCCTTATTCAGCCTAAAAGATCCTTGACAAACACTCCTACATTACAACCTACCAGCACACTAGCCACTTTGATGAAATGTACAACATCATGACTCCAACCTCCCCTCAGCTCTTGCACAACTGGTCTCCAGTCAAGAACCTTGGCCCTACCATGTTGCAGACCTTGACCAATCTATTGTCGATTCCAATTGCCCTGCTGGCAATATAGGCCCCCTTAATTAATTTGTCACAACGCTTAGGAAGTGCACACACTCTATCCTCAACACCTGGCCGTTATATATTTGTTTTCTGCGCTACATAGTTAGATTTTAAGACGCGCCTATGGTACAAATAAAGGTATATTATTTTATTTTAAAAACATGATATTAATTCAAGAATTGACATTTCTAGACATTTTAGTACGACTCGTCTAGTACGACTCGTCGTGGCCCAGTTGGTTTAAGGACTGACTGTGGTTTCGGCGGTCCCGGGTTCGATTCCCGGTGCGGGCTCTCGACAATTTCGATCCCGGGGTACTGGTCGTTCCCCCTCGCACAGTGTCTGAGCACCATGAGGGGGACGTAACGCCTGTAGTGCGGTTGGCTACAGTTGAGTGGACAAAAAAAAAAAAAAAATAAGACTTCAGTTATAGCTATGGAATGCTGTGTACGTTCCAAAACACTTTACTTCTGAAATATTTTATCGAATCTATTTTGGCAGTTCAAACTTGTAGATTAGGAGACGCCGGAGTTATCGGTATAGATGGAAAGTTTATAGGTGGAATGCTGGACGAAAACACAAATCCGAAGACCAAAACGCACGCAATAATTTCCAGAGGAGATATATATATATAATTCATTTCACATGCGATGTAGAGGGATTGTGGAAAATCTTACAGGTGTCAACACAAATGGAAGGACATGTGCCTCTCGCATAGGGCCTAAGCTCTGAGAGGGGTACAGAATCTTAATGTTGTGATCCGTCACTTCAGTGAATAAAAAAAAAAAAAAAAGGGATGGCATTTTTGATGGTCTACTCTGTACAATTGCAGTTGACTGCAAGGGACAATTTCTTCTCGAAACCCGGCCAAGCTAGCTTTCGAGAAACACGCCCGTCGTCAGTGGCTGATCGCCGAGCAGTGAATTATCTCTGTAAATTATTGTGTACGTTTTCGTCGCCGGATTTGTGTTTCGTCCAGCACCTATTAACTTTCCATTTATTTCGACAATATAGTGACAATTAACTGCTACTCCCTCTGTTACCATAATGCACCGCTACAATAATGCAGCACCACCATACTTTGTAAATTCAAAACAGTATGAATCAACAATGAAGAATCTAATGTAGATCCTTACCTTGGCCTTAAAGTCTCCGAGAAAAAACATTAAACATTAAAATGTCGAAGTAAAAATCATGTATGAATGAAGGTCAAAATAAGTATGTATGAAACCAGAATAAATTTGCTGACTGAATTTTCAACAAACAAAACCAAATAAATAATTTGTCTCCTAACGATCTTCATAATAATGACATTGGATGTCACAGTGGCTTGTTTCCGATTCATCACAATGCCAATGATGAATGGTGCAGACTTATTAGTGGTGGGTTGCTTGCAAGTAGGCAATTAATATGCTGCAATGCATTATTTGTTATATATTGAGGTTGAGCTATTCAATAGTACTTTCTATAATATTTCTATAGCATTCCTAAAGAAATCCTAAAGGTTTTTCTATAGTATTACTATAGAAATATCGAAAAGTAAAAAGTGATTTTATTAAAGTAATCCGTATAGTACGATTACTATATTGATTATTATAGGAGATTACTGTTTTCCTTTGACATTAGAGCTAACCCTCAAGGCATGGGTCACCTGGAACGAAATACAATTGTAGACTCAGACAAATGTGAGGGTTGTTTTAAAACAAGTGGTTATTTTGTGTTTTCGAAATTGAGTCTGACATTGGGTTGGAGCACATAATCGGTGAATGAACGGGTCGCTGGATCCAATATCGGGTCCCAGATGGGATCGGCCATAACAGCTTTTCAAAATTGTTGTTGCTCGAATGCCAAAATCCAAGAATGACGTCACTCACGCATGCTCGCGAGCATAGACTTCGTTTCTGATTACCATGACTTGACGCTCCTCGCTGCTATTGATAATACCACAGTTTTAATGATTTATCTCGTGTCAACATCATTAAAACTGTGGTATTATCAATAGCAGCGAGGAGCGTCAAGTCTAGTGTAGATTATCTCCTGTCTTACTCAACGACGTACATGTACATCTGACATCTGTGTTGCACTTGTTTGCATCATGACAAGAGTCAGTCGTATCGTCCTCGCGAATACGGAGTCCCAGATGCTATTGTTAACTAGATGGCCCTAACAGTAAATCATAACGTTTCTGACATAAGCCATGAAAAACACCATATCTCCTTTCACGCAATACTCGTGCAATTGATGACGTCGTCCCTATCGATATTTATTGATATAAGCCAATCAATTGCACGCATATTAATTATTTGCTAGCGTTTTATCACCTTTGTAGGCTAATTAGGGATCATCGATAAAAATTCACGACTCATCTGGTCTGAAAATACATTGTGGTAACCATAAATTGCGACGGTTTATCAATCGCCAAGTACCACCAGCAAGGCGCAAGAGAATTAAATCTTGGAATTCGAAAGAGTATCTTAATTATGCCCAAAATTCATAACAATCGGGTTATTTTCGACCGGCTTTTTAAATTTCTAAAAATACTTCCATTTCAGTTGCCTCATTGCACAAAAAGCCCTGTATGCATTTATAAATCGTCTCACTCTAGAGAAGAACTTTTGAATTGTGATCTACAAATGACATTGCGTGCCACAAGAACCACACTGGGAAAAACGTGTCACAAACAAGAAGCAATATAATATATCCTTTGTTTCACCTTCACTGTACTATGCTTCATTGGGATGTGCGAACTATTTTCTCTGCTTGTATAACGCAAGTAGGCAATTCATATTATTTGTCCTGGAGGATTAATTTTGGCGCAGCCGTATGCTATACCAGGGCTAGGACAAGCATAAGCGTGGCGCAACCATTGGTGAGATTCTGATCGGTTCCCAGTTAGGAAATGTAACATCGGTTGAACTGCAGCATGACACGTAGCCTTTGATGAACTTTCAGCTGCAAAGAATTCTTAAATCGAATTATTGCAAATTGGAGAATTTGAACTATTCGATTGACCTATAATCTCTCTTTTTAATGATAATGAAATTTGTATTTTCAAGGAACAAGATCCACTTGAAACGCTTGATGACATGATTGATGACATTTAATTCGCTCGCCCGGTTATAGTCAGTGATTATACAGATTGCAGTTCTATGATAATTTAATGTAAAATGATGTTGTATTTTTTTGGGAATTAAAAGGATTCAGAATTGGTGGATTCTGAACAACACCGAGATTCTGAAAGCTTACAATTTTTGAAAAATTCTAGGATTATGAAATTTTATATTATAAAACAAAAAAAAAATTTCTGTTCGGGAAATAACTTACGAACGGCTTAACGAAATTAAATAAAATTTTACCTGCAGATAGTTCCTCACAGTAGTTGTCTAGTGACGAAGTTTTTTACGATTTTCAGTATTTCACAATAAATTAACCGTTAAGAAATTCTTACTAATCTCCCATTCGCCTTAAAAAACAAAATATGGCGTCCCCACATCAAACAAATAACGTTGTCAATCTCACGTGAAAACAACGCACATCAGATTACAAAATCCTTTCGCAGCCACGACGGGTAATTCTGCAACATTGCCCTCCCAAGCACGTGAGTTAACGGAGATTTAAAATATTTAAAAATAATTTATTTTTAGTCCACATAACCTAAGAAAAGTACAGTTTGGAGTGAGTCTCTTCACTGCCATCACCCATTTTGAATTATCACTGCGAATTTAAGCGCCCATGTGTCTGATGACATGTACGTGCGTATGATTTGGAACATGATTTATGTCTTCTCTTGCTTTGTAATAATATTGTAACACGCTATGCAGAATAATATTTATGAAACGATTAGGAACAGTTGCCTTGATGTTAATGGCACCTTCGTTTGACGAATGGATCCGTCCCAGTTTCTCGGCACCTGAAGCGAGACATGACTATATGGAATCAAGGCTGTCTGAATGTGATTTTAGTAAATAAAAAATTGACGTTTACTTTAAATCTTTCTGTTCTTGATTAATGTCCAAATTAAAAAACAAAAATTAACTGCAATTATATCATTAGAAGCATTTTCACAACATTGTAGAAATTTAAATTTTGTTTTTTCTTTTCAAAACCTTGGTCTTTAGAATTAGAAGTCAATAAATTACGCCAATTTACGCAGAAGTAACAAAAAACGTATTAACAATTACGTTACAACAACAATAAATTTATGTACATTAACAATAAAAAACGTTAGCAATGTGAGGGCCTGATAATTCGCGTCTTCAGTTTCTTTTAATTAACTGCAAGTTGACTTTGGTGCATTTGAATAATAATATTAAAAGAAGTTCCGGTCTGCAATAGCGCTTTCGGAAGCATCCACGCTTCCTAGTAGTAGTGTTTCGCAAATTTACATTTTCTTAATTTTTCCTGGTTGTTTTCAATAGTTTTGTTGCAGACTTTCGATTGCAGCCCAGGCAATCGTCCTATATTTGTTGTCATTACTACCATCTTGTAGTGAAGGGATGCTGGACACAGGCCCAAAATGGCGACGAAACCGAGAGTCAAAAAATAGGCTTAGCCACGTTATTGGTGTTAAAACGACTGGAACACAGACTATTTATCTTTCACGGAATGCGATACAAAATGGAACAAACATTTCTCACGAATTGAATGTTCGTATTACAAATATAACCGGGATGGTGTGACACGTTACAATTTGTAGTTGATTGACTGCATATTGATGGAATTTAAGCCTGTGTCTTCCTATGAATGGCCCTAACCATGGCTTTCGGTGGACACGTCCTTCGTCGGGGGCTTGTCGTTATCCTTCACTACAAGTTCTATATTCGAATATCTTGGCGTCTACCTCATTCCCCATTGGATTACTACCATCGGCTTCATGTTATATATTATTTTGGACACGTTATAATAATTCTCAACATTTCTAACAATCATAATAACTGCGATCATTTTTAATAAAGAGTAACGTAAACAAACAAGGCAACATTGTGTGATGCATTATTTTTTATTCTGGTAATGTGTACATAAAATTGGAACTTTACAGTGCATTTTCAAGAGCTCGTGAAACTCAAAGATCCCCATTGTCTACAGCTGTTTGATCAGAACTCGCTCAACTTTTCAAATTTCTTTGAACTGGAACGAATTTTGGTTGTTCTACGTGAACCAGCTGCGGGGTTATTGGTGACAAGGTCGAGAAATAAATATAGTGGTGTGCGCAAAAATTGAGAATATTTTTTTTTTATTTTTTTATTTCAGCAATTGGATGTGAATTACACGAGCAACACAAACGAGAGACCAAGACTTCAATTGCGAATTATTCTGGGCCCTCTCATTGCTAATCTGTACAATGAATGACCATCAAAATGGATACAAAGTTGGCATTTTTATTTGTTGCCGGTTGTGCCGTCCACTGCGCAGTGGTCATTGTACACACGGACTGGCTTGAATTTATCATCGAATGGCCAGTTTTCGACGTTCTTCTCGAGCTGTTCCTTTATTAGATTCGCACCTTTTTCGCTTGTGGCAATGCACCGGAAATCTAAAGATTATAAAGAAGGCATCGAATTCAATATAAAGAAATTGTCGAACTGCTTTGAAAGCACCATAGTCAAGGCTGGGTCCGACATGTTAAAATAGAAGCAAGGGGGTCGGAAATCAGGAATGGGAGAGAGAGGATGAGTAGGACGGGGTTATAAAAATATCATACAATAATATAATGACCCCCCTGACAAATCGCACACTGCATGGTTGAGGCTCGAAAATAGTTTCGATTACACTCTTGTATTGAGTATATTATTCTGGAATTACCATTAGAAAATTCAAATGCTAATTATTTCCTATTGTAATCAGTTACTTTAAAAAAATTGCATTCGAGTATTCTACAAATAAATTATTTGTTTAAAATGAGAGAATATCCTTACTCATAATTCGGTCCGTGGTAGTGTTGCAGGTGAAGGCACATAAGTAGGGGAAATCAATTGCATCGTGAAATATGCATATCTTAAAGTCCACCTCATGGGCTAAACATTAAGAATAATCGACATTTTGAATTAGTAATCGATCTAAGAGACGCACATTAGAAATATACTGTAAGGTGTATTTCCCACACTCCTCTGTTATAGGAAAGATAAACCAGAATTCCAGCAGCCTTGAAATTCAACTCAGAATCACCTAACACTATTTTATGTATATGCATTTTTTAACAGGGAGACTACCAACTGATTCGCAAAGAAAATTGATTTTGAGCAAATTCGCCGGGGTTTCTATATGCAATCCCTGACCACAGGCGTTGAGAAAGAAGTTACAACTTACGCATTCCTCCAACCACATGCCATCCGCTGTGGTCATTTAGCACGGTGATGGTTACATTAACACGTAAACCATCGGGACTAACCATCCTGCGAAAAGCCCAACAAAGACACCGAGGAAAAAGAATGAGTAATTGAAATTATTTTGATTGGATAATATTTAATACATTTTTGTAATATAGAGAATTAAGTCGCTTCAGTAGAAAAGAACCTTTAAAGCTTAGGCGAACACAATATGATTCGTCCTGCCTTAGTCTGGACACAGCAAAATTGGACATTTGAATTGGGCACAAAGAATGCTCTTCCAAGACGTTTGAAAATGAAAATATGTCGAGGATTGTTCCTCTTGTACAGTGGATTAAAACAAATTTCAACAAGAAAAAATGATTTCACTGCTAACGAATTTCTATCCTTTGTCATGATAGCTCTCACAAATAAAAGCCTCATTGGACAAGACCATGCAATCGTGCATCACAGTTCCTTGCCCATCCTCGTCGGGGCAAAGTCTCATCCACCAATCAAGGACTTCAAAGTAGACAACATCTAGTGTTCACCAACTGTTTTCTCTTTACGACTTTACTATACTACTTAACATGACCTATACTACTTACGGAGTTCCCATGATTGCATCGCCCTGAGCTTTCCCGTCTGTGATGGAGGTTGTTCTGTAGCCCAATATCAAGCAGCTTTCCTCTATCGGCATGTTGGAGTAGTAAATTTTGAAATTCAAACTGTTTCTCGCGAGAAACTGTCAGAGAGGACCAATAAATATTTTCTTCAAATTAACATTTCGAATCTACTACCATCTCCAAACGTTATTGACGATCCTGGTATTGAATAAAGTGTGATTACCTCTGCATGGGTTCTATTGGTGTCCGTCGGCATTTTGGAACATTGGGTGACCCTTTGTGATTGGACTAGACCAAGAGCCGCGACCACCAGTAAGGCAACGTTGAGCATCATGATGCAAGAAGGCAAAATTAGTTTTGAACTCGAGGAATGTTACTAAACAGAAAACAAGTGAAACAGCTCAATGCTTTCTCATTGCGATGGTCAGGCTTTATATATACAATATCGTCGACAAATTCAACGACAGATTCAAGATGGCGACTTGTGACATAATCTGTTTGTTTACTTGAATCTGGGTGCGACCCACGATATGGGTCATATGGAACATGGATCATGGGCACCCTCTCGGACAATCGAATTTGTTTGGTCGAATGGGTCGGCAGCGAGTCAAAGTCGCAGGGTTGTCATTGCAGGACCATTCGCTTATAGACGGCCCTCCGATTTCTTTGTTTTGTGAATTGCAAATTGTCGTCATTTGTTATTGTTTTAGTATCACTTTCTATCCCATTTACATTAATTAGTCGTCTGTCTACATCATTAAAGCTTCCATGCTATAATAATTAACGCGGAGCCCACGCATGTTACCCCCCGACCGTCTTATCCAGTCATTCTCTATGTGCAAAATAACTCATTAGATCAGTTGATTAGATACATCCAGTATTAATCCATTATTGATAAGAGATGCATCATTAACTGAGAGATTTATCGTTGTTGTGAGTACAAGATCTCTAACGAGATGCGCCAAACAATAAATCAGAACGTCATCGGTGCATGATGAGTACTCCAAGGATGAAATGTTGTGATCAATTCGTTACGATCATTATATCCATGTGGCCTGCCCATCGCTGTACTTCTGTGCTATTTGGATGTGAGGGGTAAATATACATTTCTGATTCCGCGCTGAGAACCGAACCAGAGACCCAGCTAGACACCACAACCCAATCCTCCAACCAATTGAGCTAGGACGAGACATACATCGTATACCGCCTATCACGTCATTGTTATCGATATATTTATTACGAATAGGGACCTACCAAAGTTCCGTGTAATTCACAAATTTTCGTAAATGCCATGTAATTTATTGAATCTCGATAGTTGAGTAATTGAATTGAGGTGTCGAGTGGCCTAATGGTTAGTGTGCTTGCCTCGCGGCCTGTGATTGCGGCTTCGATTCCGGACACCTTCGGAATTTTTCGGGCAAGAGAAATTCTTTCTCACGCGTTCTTCCGGTATGGAAGTAAATCCTGACCCAAACCTATGCGATATCAGAGCATGATAACAATCCCTTTTCTAGGCAGCCTATAAAAATAATTCGATTCAAATTTAAAATGTGAAAATGGGATGAAATTTAGCATAGATGTTGGCAAGATCATTTTATAAAATTGTCATTGAGCACATGCAACTGCATCATTCAAATTCTTGAAGTTCAAAATGGCGCTCGCTATTCAAGAGCGAAACGTAACTCACAAATGTTTTCATAATTTAAATTTGAATCTGGTCAACATAGCATTAATACATCATGTATTGGGTAGTTTCACTGCCAAGTTCTGCAGCGCCACCACTTATTGCAGCATTTTCAATTCTAAATCAAGAAGTTAATTATTTTTTGCAAATTTCTTTTTCTAATCCTATTAGAGTATGAACTTCAATTTTTATTTATGTAACTTTTAATTAACTATTCTTTGGCGCCTAAATCATTAATTGAGTTTAATTTTGTCACACAACACTCTCACACACAATCTTACAAACTGGTAGGAAACCAGTAGACAAGTAAAATAGTGTATGACCTTGATCTCTGACCTTGGCCTTCTTGAAGATCGAGCCTGTTCAGGGCCATCAAGGTCACTTTCCAAACACATACACACACATAGGTTCAGAGTCTTCAAGGTTGCTTACCAAACACACACATACAGTTCAGAACCTTCAAGGTCGCTTACCGAACACACACACACTTGGGTTTAGGGCCTTCAAGGTTGCTTACCGAACAGATACACGAGAAAGTGCCATCAAATATCCATAAATTGAAAAACAATGTCCAAAGTCAAATATGGAAAAAACCAATTAAGATGGCTGATAACTATTAGTTGTTTAGCAATAACCAAAAGTAAAAGAAACCATGACAAACACACCAGACTACGTCAAACACCAAAAAGACGAAAACTACACACTCAGTCTGCTTAAAGAAAAACAAAAAAAGAATCAGTCATTTTCACCTAAAACTACCAAAAACTTAAACACTTTGTGTTTAGCTTAAGCCAATATAAAAAAATACATATGAACACCCGCACAAGGAATAGAACCCAGTAACGCTGAGCCACAGTCAGTCACTAAACCAACTGGGCTGCGATGAGTCGTATGAATTCTGAATACCCATCCATCCATTGATTCAATGATTAAGAACTTTAGGTATAAAAGCAGAATCAATAAATAATTCGATTGAAAATATGGCATAGAGGAATTACAATATATTTGATGCTCAATTGCAATTTCAACATTTTTATCTTATCAAGACCTGGGCCTTTTAAGGAATTAAGCATTTTTCAGTATATTTAAGTCATATTATCTATTTTAAACAATTTGTTCCCGCTTCTCGATCTGTATTTAAAATACGTGCTCGAAATTACCTTAAGATAGATAAAGATGAAACATTTTATTTCGAGATGAAATTCTTTCCAATATTGCTGATCAATTAACATATCATTAATGGTCACTGAAGAGGACACTGAGGCCATATAATTTCTTCAAAATCTTCATATTTTATTTCATCCTGAACTCAATATTTTATTTCGAGATCAAATTCAATCCAATGTTGCTGGATAATATGTTAATTCATCAAAATCAATCGACCAACCGACCCATGACAGACAAAACAGAATTCAATTTTTTTGGGTGCCACATTGTCAAAATGGGGCTTATTTCTACTTTTAATTTTGGGCAATACAACATTTATTTTAAAATAAATGGCCATAAGGTACTTGAACTTGTTAGCTTATAAAAATGATTGTTCAGTTGAAAGTTGAGGCAAGACAACCTATCAAATATGAAATAAGGCAGCATATATTATCCACCAATTATTCACTCCTTGAAACGTTTACAATAAGTTCCCTGTTCGCAATCCTTTGTCCAAACGTTGTACAATTTATCACCATCGGCAAATGGTAAATTCGGCAATCGTTTTCTTAATTCATCTTCAATTGCCTGCGCTCCCTTTTCATCTGTCGAAATGCATCTGAAAACTAGAAATTAACCGAAAGGCCAAATCAAGATGTTATAATTTTTGGCTTTAATTTATTTTTATTTTCAACTTTTTAAGCATGATATTTGCGGGGAAACTCTTTTTGTGTTAAACTTGTTGTGGACTAAAACCTCAAGTTTTGGATTGCAACAAATGTAGTAATAATCTTGAGTCACACACTTAGAAACTTCAAGTTCTTGAATAAGTCAATAACTGATAAAAGCCATAATGAAAAATATCTTACATGCAATGTTGTCTGAAGTCGTTGAACAAGTAAATCCGCAGAGAGTTGGGATTTTCGGATCGGAGAAGAGCACAAAATAATGGAATGGATGAGTCGGATCTGCAAAAATAAAATAAAAATTAAATTACTTGGAACGGCGAATGTTTTTGAATTTAGATCCCACCCAGGTAACAAATTAACTACACTTGCCTTGGTCGGTTGCTACCAACCATTCTGTGAAGTCATCGACATCTGTTATAGTGTAATTAGTATGATTTCCAGTTTTACTAGAGCAAAGTAAATTGACAATGTTCATTGTAAGTAATGGTACAAAGAAAAACGCTCGCAAAGTCAGTAAATAAATACGTGAATGTGAAAGATATTTAGTAGCTCATTCCTTAGTCCTTTTAGGTTGTGCTTTCTCTATCGAGCTCAGATAAAAATATTATTAGATTTTTCTATAAATCAGAAATCTAGTAAACTTCCATACAGTGCCAACGATGGCGAGAATTATTAATTTGATGACGAGGCAGGCCAAAGTTGGTTTGAGAAAGACACATAAGCCTTATGTTTACTTGCAAAATAGTGATAGTACAGGCCATTTTTTAGAATCAGCATTTGTGATTGCTAATTTTTTTAGAATCAGCATTTGTGATTGCTAATTAATAATCGTTACTATGGAAATAAAAACAAGAATTGATATAACTTACACGCCGACAGTCGCTGATCGATAATAGGAATGATTAGTAGCTGAACCCCAACTGTAGTCATAGATGGTGCAACGATCAAATTGCAAATTGCTCTTATATATTTTCCAAAGTCCGCCATATTGCACCATCATCTTTAATAAAAGGTAACAGCATTGAGTTGTAAGTCAGAGAGCAACTTTGAATGAAAAATTGTATCTAAGGGATCGTTTTTCTCCAAAGCCGTGCTTTAATAGCATCGCCATCCAATATCAAAAATTATTGATACGGAGTATCATTAAAGTATCTAATTACTCAGAAGCTCGCATCTCCTCCAGGGTTTACTGGCTTTGAAATATAATTTGTTAACCCTCTGGAGTGCCTTTTACCGTCAATGCTGCGTATTTGCAAGGCTCTTATATAAATGATCGGGGGTTACCTATCGAATAATAAATACGAATACGTTACATCGTTCAATTGTCTTGTGCTCATTTTAGGAATATCTCTGCATGTCTTGTATTTTTCAGCGACGACAGGGGTCACCACCAACAAAAGTGCAGCCAAAACTTTAATCATATTTAGTTTTAGCAGGTTTAGGTGACCAGGTGAACTATCGGCTTTCGTTGACTAGAGGCCAAAGAATTTGAGGATTCAGATGAGCAATGTCACGGAACTTCTCGTTGTTTTTAGGTTCTTGTCGGCGACACCCTTTTGTTGGGCTCTGGACAAACAAACCATTGCACAAGAAATGTTAGTTTAACGCGAAAATGTGGCGGTTCCGGTAGATATGTATTGACTCCCCTTGAACATTTATGACAACAGTGCAGCACTACGACATGTGTTTATTTGCTTCGTGCATTTTCGAGTCTTGCCAACTCGATCGTCGTAGTTTAATCCCAGAGTGTCTTGGGCTCATTCCTATGTTTTCTCTTGCTTATAAGCCCTCGACGACATTATCATCTTATATATTTGTTTTCTGTGGTACATAGTTAGATTTTAAGGCGCTGCCTGTAATCTACTATGGCACAGTTAACGATATATTTATTTTTTGACAGATGTTTTATTGATTATTGCTATTTTTACTTGCACATGTACTTTGAACGAAATCGCCAAGAAAATAAATTCTGCCCTCTAAAATCTAATCTGTTCAATAATAATTACAAATATGCTGAAGATGGGTAAGTTTAGAAGCAAAATTTAAGTTTACATTTTTACATAATTTGACATAATTTGACATAATTTTACATAATTTTACATAATTTGACATGTGTGAGCTTAGCGGCAAAACCTAGTAAAATATGTTTAAAGTTATGTTTGTTAAATCAAAATAGATTTCATTAAAACCAATTCTTCGTGCAAGATAACACTTCCTATTTAAAATTAATTGGCTGACCTTTCATTAAGGGCGCGATCCTTAATGAGACTCACTCAGGTCAGACAAGCAGTTAGTCGGCAAAGCCAAATTTTCCTAGTGAACTAATTTGCGCTATCCACAATTGAATAACTTGACATTTGTTGTACGTGGCCAGCGACTAATAGGCACCACGGGATGCGCTGTCATCGCGTCATGCGTACTATATAAGTGAATCGGGAATCAAACAAGATCACCCCACCTGGGAGACCCTACTGACAATACTATAGAATACGCTTTACGATCAAATAACATGCAAATGTGCTTCTACGTGAATGCATGCAGCTCTTCAAATACTATTTACATTCACCACCATTCATAATGAGCATATTTCACACAGGAACAATGGATTGAGTATGTGGCATGACGTCAACTCACGATAGTA
The DNA here is from genome assembly GCA_034698785.1 of Mycogona germanica. Classification (NCBI taxonomy): domain Eukaryota; kingdom Metazoa; phylum Arthropoda; class Diplopoda; order Chordeumatida; family Chordeumatidae; genus Mycogona; species Mycogona germanica. The sequence goes on along the minus strand of JAQGBY010001991.1, from coordinate 6,054 downwards.
TGCGTGGACTCACTGCTTTCTGAGCCACCTGGCGGCGGGTTAAAGGTGGAAGCGGTATGATAAGCGGGCTTCTCAGCAGAACAGTTAAGAGGGCAAGGATTGCCGTCGTTCAGGGGCAGCAAGTGGGTTAACAGTCGGCGCTCGTATCTCCGCCGAGGGTGGCGCTGCGATCAACATTTCAGTTGTGACAAAACTTTTACTTTTATACCCAAACTAGCTGACCCGGGCCACGCCTTGCTGTGGCTTCCGGTTAAATGAAACCAGTTTTTCTCGAATTTTCCCATTTTCCATAGTTTTCCCCGTAGGAACCTAAACGGTAGAGAATTTCGCAGGTCACACTGCCTCGTGCACACAATTTTCCCTACCTCGTACGTAGTTCAGTAGACGTCCGCTAGAGGCAGGCTAAAACCAATCATCCCGAAAATCCCGAAAAACAAATATATCAGGGCAATTTTTTCCATTTTTGTTACCGTAATAATGTGACCGGGACTATGACCAATGTCTAAAAAAAGAATCATCGAAATCGGTCCAATAGTTTTCGAGTCTATAAAGGACACACACACACATATACACATACATTTATTTTTATATATATATATATAGATTAATTGCTTGCATTTTTCGAACATTATTTTAACGAATCGCACGCTCTATTTACTTATTTCTAATGCGTTACATTAAAGACCATGCTGAAAAGAATGTATGAAATAACAAATAAACTTTTATTTATTGGAAAACTCGATTTAATTCATCAGTGGAAGCTGAAAATTACGAGTGGCCAAACGACCATTACATGTTCCAAGGTTGTGAATCATCATTTTAAAATTTTATTTTGTTATGCTAGACTGGGCCACAATAATAAATACGGTCTACTCATGCATACTTGGATTAAGTAACAAGTCAGTGTAACTAGGGTTTAATACAGAAACGCGGAACCAGCGCTATTGGCGTCATTCCCTCTAGATGTAGGCACCTGATTCGTTGGTGATGACAACACTTCGCGCAAATGAGTGTCTCAATCGAAGGTACATATCATAGCTCTAGTCTTTACCTACTGATTCGTTGTACCCGAAATTGCCTGTTGATGGTAGCGACCTCTGCAGGACGCATTCTGGCGGAATGGGGATCTGTCACGTGACGGGCAAGCGATCAGATTTTTATTGTTCAACAGACACTTTCAACATTGGCGATCAAAAGAATGGTTGAATTCATGGGCTACAGGCTGAACAGCCCCGCAAAGGCAAACCCTTTCTTAGGAGACTTCGTGTAATCTTTTAGATTACACGATAGTTTTGTGAACTGGGCGACCAACAGGACCAAAAAACATTTTATCGATCCGAATATTTGATAAAAATTTGAAACGTTATTTTCATTAAAAAAAAATTGTATTTCCCTGTATTTTCTAATTTATTACAAACAAGCGAGTAAGCTCGTCACAAGGACTGACATACCCCATGAACGTGACGTAATAGTGGTTTAGAAATGATAGGTTTCATAAATTAAGAGAGCAATAATCATAATGCACTTGTGCAGTTAAGGTCGCATTTTCAGAATGCGCCTCACTTTCTTGCCATCATAGCACTGACTCGCACAATTAGTTCTATGTAACAAACGCACCCAACAGAAGCACGCTTACAAGTGTGACGCGCTTGCTTGACCATTGCCACTATTACATCATTTTAGCTTATTACACTGTATAAATTATTACACACTGTATGAGAAAAATGTAAGAAAAGGTAAGTCCTGTGGCACTGTATACATGTGTATTTGTATTTATGAATAAAATGCGTTAGTTTGTCGTTTGGTTGGGTGTTTTGTTGGCCGTGAATTGACAAGCGTTCACACTTGTAAGCATTACGGATTGTACAGGTTGGTTGTATCGTTCACATTAATTCATCCACCGTTAACGAGTATATGACACCGTTACCGAAAAATGAACGAATTTCAAATTATAAATAAACAGCCATCACAAAATTTACCACGTTCATCAGACCTCTCCAAAGGATAGAAATACTGTTGCAGAAAAATGATTATATAATTAATTTGTAGGAGTTAATGTGATTTCGAAATGTGATGACCACTAATTGATTTCGAGCAAGGAATAAACATATATTCACCGATACGTCACAGTTGGGGCAAGGCGCAGTATAATATTTTCGGTTTCAAGCACTATCAACGTGGACTATAAAGTAATAAAGTAAAGGCCCCTAGCAACAGCGTCCATCAATCGCTCGACGGGCATTGCGACGATGACGATCCTAATTATTTGCATTTGCCGAAGCCCCGAATTGGGCATATGGGACAAACAAATATGACGCCTGCCGTTGATGATCCCACAAACAAATAGATATAGTCGCCCGCTTTTCAAGTCTAGGCTAATGAGAACCTAATTTAATGCAAAAGCTAACAGCCACCATGACATTAGGTATGAGGCATCATCGCCAATGAAGGAGATCCAACGACTATGAAGAAGTAGAGCATCGATCCAATGCCCAAAATCGATCCAAAGACATTGACTTCCATTACAATTACAATTACAATATGTACCCACAAGTAGCCCCGAATTGGGGCCTATGGCGGAAGTCGAACGACCTGTTAAGGACAAAGGTGTGTCTGAGATATTTGTTAAGGAGATATTTGTCCTTTGGATAAAGGAGTTTTCCTTATGATAACCATAAGATGGGCACCGGAAGTCGGCATGTCAGAATTGTGCCATTGTGCCATTGGAGGGCGAGGCGGCAACCGAAAAAGTTTGTAGTAGTTCTATCACTAGGTGCGTCACTGGTTTTCGTATAAGATCGTAACGCTTTAGTGAGCAATCGATGAAAACTGATCGAAATTGACATTTTGATAACCAATTTCCTGTACTTAAAATTCGTTGACCTTTTGATTGTTGTCTTTTGATTTTGATTGCATTGTTTGGGATAGAATCTAGTTTGTTGGCCAACGTTTGACAACTGTTGACGCAAAATGTTGACTTCTAAATAGCCTCGGCAAAAAACCGCCATTTGTGATAGGTCATCAAACAGATCACTGTTCAAAAACGATTCTGTTTTGCGGTGAAACAATGACGACAGATGACCATGTACCATGCGGCGCAACTAATCAATATATTTATTCATGCAAGTGGTGCAAATGGAATGACCTACCACCGCCAACACTATTTGGTTGTCAAACACGAATGACGTTTTTACTACCATCGATACCAGTTGGCAGGAAAATACTAATTTCTGCTCAAAATCCGTGAGTCAACTTGAAAAAGCTGTGAGACTTCATATTTGACACGCTTAGCATTAGAACAAACAGAACTCCGCAATATAAAAGATCCCAGTTCGATTTGAATCTCATAATCGGCGATAGTCCATTGTCTGAGAAACTTTTATAAACATGAATTCGGTGAAGATAGCGATAGTTTTGATTGCGGCCTTGGCTGTAACATGTCTCGGCGAAGACAAATGTTCGAACCTGCCGAAAATTGTTCACGACCCTCGAAAAGTAAGTTTAGCTCACCGGTTTAAGAACTCGATTAGCCGACTCCAATCTATTGAAGCAAAATTAACAGACATCATATAAGAACATATGTTATTCTGAGTCTGATTAGTACTATTTTAAGTACTCATAGATTTGAGTTATCACATAACTTTGTAAAATTAGAAATAACGGTCTATTCTCCTTCTCAGACATTGGAGCAATACGGAAGCACATGGATGTTGGTCAAGTCTATCCAGAAAAATGATACGTGCCTCCACCTCCAATACAATGGCAACAGAAATGGTAACGAATCTCTTGGCACCGCATTGTTCATTAACAAGTAAGTCTCTTTAGACAGAAACAGCTTACACTCAGAAAATACTAAATACCTACTCACAATTTGAATATATTATATGTATTAAATTGGGTCTAATTTGGAGTATTGAAATTGATATTTACAATTGAAGAAAAAAATCGTAACCACTGTAATATTTATTATTTTAAATTAATCAAAATTTCTATAAATCGTTTTATTAGTTTGCTCATTTTAACTGCAAATTTATTAAAACAATAAATACTGGCCTGATAATTCCGTATAAAATAATAATTGCCATTAAGCTTTTTGAGTTGGAAATGTTTGGGGAACACACAAAATTTGAGATGTCTTTCGGAACTGAATATATTCACCTATGTTAAATGTCTTTGCTAGAAACAATAGTTGGACTATCCCAGTTCTTGTTGAAGTGGCCCCTGAAATGAACAAGTGGACTCTAATTCAAGACAACGGTAGGTCGCACAAACCAAAAAGACAAAATCTTTCGCCTAAACACTTTCATAAGATTTGCAACTCTAATATATTACTGGAAATAAACAAAACCTCTTGCTGAGTCAGAACCAAAGACAAAAAAAAGAAAAAGTTTAGTAATGAATGTAAATGAATCATGACAGGAAAATTAAATTTTCTGAAAAGGTATATATATCATAAAGGTACATATGTCCGACTCGTCGTAGCCCAGTCGGTATTGTTGTGGCTGTGGTTGAGGCTGTGGCTCGGCGGTCCCGGGTTCGATTCCCGGTGCGAGCTCTGATTAGTTTCTAACCCGGGGTACTGGTGAAAATATATCCCTCGAATAGTGCCTAAGCACCACGAGGGGTACATGTGCGGTTGACTACAGTTGATTGGAAGAAAAATTGTGGCAGCTTGAATTAAAAAAAGAACCTGCTTTGAGATGTGCATTACAGCATTATAGCCATTACTTGTAATTAATTTTATGAAAATTTTGTTGCAAAAACAGGTGATTATATTGTTTACCGTAAGCTGTTTATCAACGACACAGAGCATTACTGGTGCATCTATGCGTGCGACGAATCAGATAAAGTATCCGGTAGGAACCATTTTGTACTCTTAATTATATACTAAAATATAAAATGATATTACTTTGACATACTCTGTATTATATGCAAATCACATTCGCTCACTTCCCACAAGACTTTAAAGATTGCTGAAAATTTAGATACACGTAGTTGTAACGTAAGTTGTGCAGGTTGGCGCATGAAAAGTTTCTCCAAAGAAAAATCAGAGCTTAATAAATTTAGATTTCAAACTAATCTTTTTAGAAACATTAACATTAAAGTATATCAATTAATCGAAACTTAACTTCCCTTCTCTGTGAAATTGGTCACAATGGTGTCGGATGACGGAGCATTAAATTATACCATTTTGGATTTTGGAGGTAAATTAGTGCCTCCTTTGAAAGTGCTCACAAGCCAGTTAACCAATGTCGTTCACAATACTTCCAGTCTTGCAGTGCTTTGCCAGGAACGCGGCCGGCATCCAGGCCATCGAGGAAGAACTGAAGAAATATGATCTACCCATGAAAAACAACACCAAGGACATCTTCGATGTTTATCTGGACAGTTGCAAAGATCACATGCCTGAAGACTACTTTTCGGTTGACGACAGCATCGTCGAGGACATCTGCGAGAAGTACAACCAGGCGAAAACACATGTAAATGTAGAAGAGGATCCAAGTGAAGACGATGAACCAGGAATGATAGAGCCTTCAGAGCCAGTCAACGACCCCGAAAAACCTTCAAAGACAGTTGACGACGCCAAAGAGTCGCCAAAGAACGTTACTGATCCTAAAAAGTCCCAAGGCAACTGACGATTCCAATGGGCCTACAAAATAGATTGATTAGTGACGATAATGTAAATATCCTCAATTGAACAGCTGAAAATAAACCAAAATATAAAAACATAACACAAGCAAGGGTACTCTATTGTGTTTAAATGTGCAAATTGATGATGGTGTCTTGAGTCCATGGTTGCGCTCCATTTGCAAATAGAAACATTCGACCACTTCCTGTATCCTCGTTGGATGAGACTGGTTATTTAGTAGTACAAAACTGAATGCTTATATGGATCATCCCAGTTGTATAGACTGACTCACTATAATTACTTGATTGAGAGTTTGCCTATTCGCGTTTGCATGCATCACACTTAAAGAAATGTCTCATTTTTAAGACATTTATTGTCTTTTGAGATGTGGAAAAATTAAGAGAAATAAAATGTCTCAAATTAAA
>JAQGBY010001990.1:0-25532 GCA_034698785.1 Mycogona germanica | reverse complement strand
GCACCCTGGGCCGCCGCCACACCAGCGCCCCTCACGCCCAACCGACCGCTCGCGCGCCAAAGGGGCGCCGCCTCACAGTGCGCGGGCCCCCACACGATTTTACCCGCCGACGAACGCTGCAATCGTCCCCGGACCACCGGATGTGCATGGATGTGCACATGACAGCATGAGTTACGAGAGATCCTTCCTGATCAACCTATTTATTAGTGAGGCAGGTGTGGGCAAATAGCTTTTCCGTGACAGTAGTAATTATTAGTGATGAATGTACAGGGTGAACCAGAAAGTATGGACTCCGTTTATTATTTTTAATAAGTCGTCCAAAAATAGTCCGATGATTACCAAATTTGGTAAAGATGACGCGAACATATTTACCAAAATGATGGCTATTTCAGAAGATGGTCAAATGACCTGCCGCAAGCATTGATACATGCGTGAAGTCGGGTGCGCCACTTTCTTCAATCATCAATTGTCTCAATTGTTGCATCAATTGTCCGCTGGTAGAGATCATTCCACGTCTACTGAATCTGATCTCTCAGTTCATCCTCATTGTTAATATTCGTGGTCGAGTGTTCGTATCCGTGTCATAACTCTTGTTGCTTTGTCTAGATTTAAATATTAAGCGAGCTCATGAACGCGCCTTACATGAAGTTTCAAGATGAATGAAAACTTCTATAATATATGCACCAATGCACTTCAACGATCCTGTCTTTCACAAAATTATTATTTTACATATGGAGTATTGCTATCAAGCGGATGTGATCTTGTGGGAGGTCTTAGAATATGAATTTCCGGAAGTAATAAGATAGTGTGGGTGGCTTGGTGCTTCGCTATTTCTGCGAATCCGTTGTCATCGTCTTAGGATTCCTGGTCCATACGTCGAGTATGTGGAGTTGAAATCGAGCGAAAAAGTTGCTTTCGCGTTATGCTTTCGAAAACGAGTTGTTTTTAGGGTCGGTAGAAGTAGCTCGTCCTTCATTTTACCCAGAACAGAATAAAATGCGATATTCTAGGATTAAAAATGTGGGGTTGTTCAAAATGCCGAGAAATATCTTCACTTAACACTGAAGGCATTGGCCAGGGGGTGAGGTTTGCTGGTTGCTGAGACACTTTCCTGTGAAGTTGAATAAGACGCTCCACCAATTACATCACTCTTGTCACTACGCACATATGATTCAATTAGTCTAATATGCGCCACTGAGGCGAGGAGTTCAATTTGAGCACCAATTAAAGTCTTGCAAGGCGTTGGCGTGATGCGGGGAAGTTCTAGGGGGAACTTCTTAAAGGAGGGCGCTCCTTAAACGTTAGTTCCGTTATCCTATGGAATTGAAACGACAGAGCTAGTATCAATAAAAGGAGAATATGAAGTAATCCCAGCATGAAAAATTGTTAGTTATTGTTTGTGACAGTTTAGTGATCACAATGTCTGTGTTCAAGCAAAGTTTCAAATTCTTGAATAATTCTTAAAAGTTGTTAAAATAATTTTATCCAATAGTTCCGATGACGTGACATTTATATTTATTCTATCACATTTAGTGCATGTTTTCATCATTGTTTCCGGGAAATCGTAATGTTCGCATGATTGCAACTGGTTTGTCATTATTTGTACTCGCGTATTGTCTATTGATGGTGTTGCGTCGTCTACTTGGTATTTGTTGTCTGCAGTTGCGTCGTCACGAGCTGCGTCTTAATATTTGGCGTCTGGGTCATTGTTCGTTTGCGGGGGTGGATGGAGTAGGAGGGAGGGAGGTCTGAAATAGAGAAAATTTGGTTGCGTTATCCATAACGCCGTCCTGTTGCGAAATTCGATAACTGCCAACGAAATATGTTGGCGCATTGTGATTCGGTAGTTTGTGAAATGAAAACGCAGGCAATAAGCCGATGTCTAGACGCGTTCATATGTTCACGCGTTCGTAGGTAGACACAACAGTTTTTGGAAATGTATAGAGACCATCACACGTTTTTACACTATTCCGTTGAAATATCACCAGCAATTTCGACTTCTTTACGATTTTACAAAGTGAATGTATCTCAAGCCCCGTTTCAATTTACTGAGGAAGATTTGGAGTTTTTTCTCTTGTAGTTCCCTCAAGACGAGCGTGTTCATAAATTCCGTCGCAACTCTTTTGTGCTAAGGCCACTGGTTCGAATCCCGGCTCGGGTTCTTATAAATTTGATTATCAAATAATACATAATAAATATAAACATAGCGTGATCCCGGGTTCGATTCCCGGCGCGGGCTTTGGCTCGGGGTACTGGTGAAAATGTGCCTCTCACATAGGGCCTAAGCTCTGAGAGTGGTACAGAATCTTCCTGTTGTGATCCGTCACTTTATATGCGCAGCATTTTATATATCCTTTAAACATCTGGTAGAATTGAAAATCTGCTTGACATCTATCTGTAAATCGGCTCCGAAAAAATAGCATAATTTTTTAAGAGGTTGTATAGTGTGTGTAATGCAATTATCTTTAATTTTAATTACTAAATATCAGTTATTCAGTGGTTATTGTCTGGCGACAAAATAGGGCCCTAAATAGTAAAGAAGCGCTACGGTGAACACACGTCAATTTAAATCTAAACTCGTTTACTTAATAATAAATAATTTACATGTATTCAGATTAATCGCTTTTATAATAGAAATGTCATTTATATTTCAACTTGTTTGCTGGTAAATTTTTAATAACAGTGCTCAGGGTTAACCCGTTTGAGCTCTATTTTGTTTGAGTTGGATCGGACCAATGCAAAATGACAACTTTACCCTGTTCACGGTTTTGTACGAGAACTCAGCATTAGCACTGCTTCGCGCATCTGTTGACGTAATTTACAGCGCATTAAGTACCCCATCGGCGTAAACTGCACATTTGTCAGCCTTTTAAAATGTTCCCAACAGTCAAAAGTGTATTTTTTATTTGCGTAAATCTGTTTGGAATCGTATTCATTTTGCAATCTAGCTTAGCAGCGTACTCGTACTTCTGCCCCCATAAATTTTGTCTTTGATGCAATGACTACTGTATACTCAGGCAACATTAACGCCACTGCGCCCTGGTAAATCCTGATCCAGAATGCAGACGGGATCAGCTAAACTGTGAAATCATGTTTAATTAGATGATACTAATTTTGTAGAGAATTGTATTTGTGTTGAATTAAATTGACATCATGTGGTGGCAATCACTTCATGCACGGCGGCGTTGCAGGCAGCAAAGTCGTTTATTATAGGGGCAGCAGTGGGTTGTCTGTAAGTGTATATTAGAACGATGGGCTACAATTATAACTACAATTAGAAACTCGGCAACGAAAATTTAAAACTTCTACTCGAAGATCATGCTTCCTTGTCAGTAGATTTCGAAATGGTGTGCGCACGTCCAAAATAATTTAAACAAGTATGAACAAGAAAATTGATATTCAACGGAATCGGATAATATTTACCTGATTATTTCTCTCCACGACTAATCACATTTCATAAATTTTAACCAATCAAATTTCAGAGATTTAATTTCACAGATATCATGGATATTTTTGAATTTTTGAAAAAATGAATGGTCACTTCTAAAAACACTTTGCTATTAACTTTTCTCCGAACCATAGCATTTCAGAGATTCAATTTTAAGGATATTTTGAAATTATTTCTGAAAAAATCAGTGGTCACTTAGACATCTATTTTTTTTTTACTTTTTTGCGAACCAAGAGTGCGTTTGGGAAAAAAGCTTTTTATCTCCGCGACACTTATTCAAAGTCATAAATTTCATTTCCCCGAATTTAGACCTTTTGTCTCAGGTGGATATGAAGATGCACCTGTTGGATTACAGAGAATGGAAAACCTCGACAATGTTTTTCTTTTTCTTTAGTTTACGTGCTGTATGTTAATCTGCAAGCCTGTCTGCCCGATTACTATTCCGATGTTTGTCTTCATTAACCTTTTTTCCCCATTCCATTTTTTTTCGTTCGCTTTTCCGTCGAAAAATACGCATTCAGCTCCCACCGATGATCTCGTTAATTGCGCAATTTGTTAATGGACCGGCGGCCTTTTGTTTTCCATACTAACGATCTTCTCGCAGGCTATCCTGTTTCGTGGAATCAATCTGTACTAATTCCAATTGGGTATGTTGTTATTCCTGTTGCGTGCAATGACGCATGCTAATTACAACGCAGCCCATTTTCCTGTCAACGTTATTCTCGAGTTCAAAAGGTCAAACAATTGACGGAAAGTCGAAGTTTTGGCGGCTACATTTGGTTGGTACATGGCATAAAATAGATCCACTATTTAGTCAAAATCTATGAAGAAAATGTTCACTCGCTCGAAACAATTTCATGAAGCAAATCGTACAAAACCTCATCGTGTAAACGGTCACTTCGTCGATATCTTTGTTTTTGATGGCGATGGCTAAATTGTTTCTGGACACACTTTTACAGATTTTACTTTTCATATTTTTCGACGGATGAAAGTGTTTTATTTTGAATTACGGGGCAAATCATTTTCCTTATATTCAGTTTACCTTTTAAAATGTCAGACGTCGTTTTTCTTCTTCGAAGTTGATTTTTCTATTTCATGTGATCTCATTTCTGCTTCTTCTTTTTTCCCCTCTCCTCTTCTTTCTCCTCCTTTTCGTTCATTGCAGCTGGACAGATGGAAATGCACTGCATCGACATTGATTACTTTCCCAAAACTGAATACAGTCCGGATCCGTACGACTCGACGCTGGCCATCCCGTGTAAGTGATGTGAAGTATAAAATTGTTTCTGCCCTCGTCGAAATTCAATGTACATGCCATCGGAGGACCACTTGGATGTCTCATAAAGATAGTTTCACAAAGTGTAAAGCCCGGCCGTCCCGGATACACAACTCTCTGGTCTTTTAGGAAAAACAGCGAGTGCCACAGAATTGATGTCCTAGAAAACTATTTTTGGAAACGGGCACTCGACGAATCAATTTATCGTTTAGATCGACGAGCGATTGAACAAGACTTGTGTACTTGTTGTTGTTCCTTTCAAATAAATCTATGAGAACGATAGTTCTTATAACCTGCCGGAAACATAAATTAAGAATTTTTTAAATACATTTATTTCAAGTGTATACATTTATTTTAAGTTTTATTGCAACTAATTTTACTTTGTGGTTTTATAAAAAAATGAAAACCTGCGCCGGAAATCGAACCTTGCATCACCTACCGCTCTTCTAAACAACTGATTTCAAAATAACAGCTGTATGGAATTAATTCTTCACAGAATTTTAAATTAATGAAATAATTCATCATGTCACTTGCGATGATATTGGCACTATCCATAATTATAAACGCAAGTTTTATTTTTCAACATTTTTGTTAGGATTGTAAGAGGACTATCGAACGCATCAATACATTGACAATTTTGATGTGAGCTAGGTTACAAAATTGCAAATAGCTTGGCTAGAAAATTGCTTTGGTTTGACTAATCTCTTTGCGAGGTCGCGCTTCGTATCTGCTGAATGACAAATTGAGCGCTTAAACTGTGAGAAATTTTCGATTTCCATTAATGAATTTAAAGTAGTTTGCAACCAGCACAGGTTTCTAAAGGAAAAATTCTACCGTAACTCGGGGAGAGAGTGAGAGAGTCACCACGTTCGTAAAGATTTCCTGTATAAATTGGTAACTGATCGATGCGCGCAATTGAGACAAATTGGGGCCGGGGGGGGGTCTGACGTTACTCCGCCTCATTGCCCAAACTATAATTATTATAACTTGCGGGCCGCAGCCGCAGCAGCCAATGACTATGCAATAAAAACGCGAGTGGTTAAGTGCTGAGCGTAATTCGCGCGAACATGGGATTCATTTCGAACGGGAGGAACAAAATCGGCTCAGAGTCGTGCGGGGAGCAGCCAACAAACTGAATGTCTAATCTAGAGTGTGAATAGATATATAAACGACTTAGAAGCGCAACCAGCGGCGGCAATTGGTAACTGCAGTAGAGAATTAATTACTCCGCTTCAACCGGCAGTCCCCGTCCAGGAGTGACGTCATCAGCGATGGAACTTTCAAATATTTGATCGTGTAAAATGTGTGTAAGATTACGTCACATGTGAGATCGTCACTCCAATGGCTCCACCATACATGATTTTTATTTTTTTTATCATTCCAAACGTTTGACAATCGAAAAACAAATCTGTTCAAAATAAAATTAAAACATTTTCTTCCTATTTACTGAAATAGCAATGGGATTTATCTACTGAATAAAAATTAATTGGAAAAGTACAGACGGTAATGATACCACGTCAGAGCGCTCTTGAGCGGAAGAAGACGACATATTTGATTTCCCGGGGAATCGAAAACGACAGTTACAACTTTAACTGTTGATATCTCAAGACATACACAAAATCTAGATCTGAAATAAGTTGCGTTGACGTAACTTATTTCAGATCTCGGTAATTTGCGGTTCTACATTCAGTACCAATTTAATAAATCATGTATGGTGGTGTCATTGGAGTGACGATCTCACATGTGACGTAATCTTGCACATATTTCACACGCTCAAATATTTGAAAGTTACGTCGCTCGTGACTTTTCACAAAGAGAAACTTTTAAGAATTTTGTATAGAAAGGTTGATAAGCAGAATCCGACATAGAGCATTGTAACAACAGATTATTTTTTCCATGTTGATGTTTCTCATATTTATTGTTAATAAATTATACTGGCCTTTTCAAAATAAAACGTAAATAATTTCAGAAACCTTTATAGTCAAACTGAAAAATAATTGGAAAAGTAATTGAACAGAAAATTGAATTGGAAAAGTAAAGTAACACTGTCAAACGCAAAAATTGTGTCAAACACCAAAACAGGGGGGGGGGGAAGCAATTGGGCTCAGAGACCAAACAATTACATTGATTTACTAAAGAAAAACGTACAGCGCGTACACGTAATTACAGAGTAGAATACTGTAGAGTTGGAAACCGTGGAAAGGTTCACCATTTTCAATTCCCTAGCCGCTGCCAATTGCGTCTGGCGTCTATCCTTTTCGGCTCGTTGGTGGCTGCAGTTCGCGCGAGAGCATGTGCGGCTTTTCTGGTGCACAGATTAAAAGAACAAATTACAGGAAGGCAAAGTCGTTTCGGGCGCGTACCCGATCAATTATTTGTGTAACGCCCAGCCGCAATTGAGCACTGAATGGACAATTACAGGTCTCACGGGTCTTCTGGTCGCGCGCTCGTGGCCAATGTCGAGGCCAGTCTGCTTCTGCTGACACTAATACGCTGTGTGTCCACTTTAGTATGAAGCGACAAAAGCAGGGCGACGGTAGACAGGTGTGAACAGCACCATTTCAGATTTTATTGTTGGATGAAACTCTCTTGTTGACATTGATTTTTAAATATTTCATAGAGTTTTGTTTGACCAATTTGGTTCCAAAGACTGAAATAGAAATAAAGACTTTGCAAAGATTCTGCATGAAGTTGCTAAAATAAATTACAATGATCTTTACAAATTACAATTACAATACGCCATCTGGTGATAATGCGACATGCAAATACCATTGCGATTTCCATCATCGTTTGAAGGTGGCGCCACAAGCGCAACTGTGAATTAATTTGTTCGTGCAGCTCTCTCGTTATCTTCTGCCCACTTTCAGAGACTTGTTTAAGTGGAGAAAACCAAAGGCGAGAGCCCAGGGCACACTTGATATTGATCCAACAACCAATTAAAGTAAAATTTCGTCAATTCCTAGTTAGAAATCCAGTTTGAAAATATTATTCTATGATGTTCGAGTAATGTGTAAAAGACATCTAAATCATAGAATCATTTTTTAAGAATATTACAAGTACAAAGTAATAACGATCTAATTATAAATTGTTCTGATTTTGTTCCAAGATATTTTGATAGACTACAGTACAGTGTAATTATTAATTTCTCAAACGTTTTCAACAACTGTTTATCAAAAAGATGAACCCATTAGAATCGACGGTTGGGTGGTGGGGGGCGTTCTTTCGTCTCTGCCCAGGGTGTATCGTCCTGTTTAGAGTTGCCCTGACGATTTCATCAGCGGCCGGACGTGTAGTGCAGCTGCGGTCGATGCCTGTAGAAAGTGTACACTGTCGGACACGGATCCACTATCCCTCGGTGGTCAATTATACCGAAACAGTCACGCGATTGTGGAAAATTATACCGAAAAGAGTTAAAGGGAATGGTGCCTGCTGCTGCTGCAGATTTTTCAGTAGCGGTGAGGTTGAGCAGCAATCAGGGCACTTTCCCCTTTGGGCATGGTAGTGGTACATTTGTTTAATTAAAATGTTTGAAACTTGCAAGCAAAAGTGCTGAACAGTTAAAGAAGCGCTTAGCTTAATTGTCCTCTATTTTAGAACGGTTGTTTCGATATGTGTTCATGTAATTGCAATTACAACCCTCTATGTTTATATTCTCATTCCTGTTTGATTGATTGTTTGTGATTTTAAGTTTAATTTTTTTTTAATAAAGTTGGGCTACTAACACGATTTTCTAAGTAGATATGGCACTAGGTATACTGCATGTATCTGATATGAGGTAACATTGATTTTTCTTTGCCTTGGCAAATAGAAGAATTTCCATCGCGTCTCAGGAAGCGATTGGCGGCGCTGCATGTGATTTCGGGTTTTCGTTTTTCGTCTGCTGTGAACCGTGCAACCAAACAACAACAAACACTAACACGCTGCCCACAAAAGAACATGTATATACTCTTTTACGAGCTTCTATTGCTATCGCGGATCCGATCCTGGCACAAACCGGAAGTTGTAGTCGCCTTCGCCTCGCCACTCGTACATATCCCCTTCAGGCCCTAAGCATAAACCGAATATTTGAACTGCAATTTGGAGAACATAAATTTTACTTCAAAAAATTGCACAGCATTAATTACCTCTAGTTTCTAGTTTCAACATTTGTTTTTAACTGAAAGCCAAAAAAAACTACACAAATATATTCAAAAAGTCTGGAGATTGGAGGACACAATCTAAAGTCGGCGACAAATCTCTTTATAAAAAAAAATTCGTTTTATAGAAACTTCACTTATTACACGTTTATCATTATTGTAGATGTGTAATAAGATTGTGTCCTCCAATCTCCATACTTTTTGAATTTATAACTGCATCGGCTTTTTCTCAAATATATATTGTCAAAACAAGTGTTAAACATTCAAACGTTTTTCTATGACGCCATTTTCTTATTTCGATAAAAATGTCCAAAATCAAATGGCGTTCAGATATTTAAATTTGGTTGTGTTTTTCAATTTAAATCATGAAAGTACTAGAAAATAAATTCTGTATAAATTTCAGTGATGAAGGAACGACATTTTTAATTGTGAAGTGTGTTGGACCATTTCGGACACCATCTTTTAAAATTTGATTAATCCGTTGTGATAGGAGTTTGGTTAGAGACTTTAAGTCTAAGAAAATAGGCTCGTTAAGGCGACAGGACTCAGTAGGATGCTCACATAAAAAAGTACAAAAGGGTCCCACAAAAATATGTGTGCAGTATAACACACAATGGCTGTCCAATAAACGGTCTCTGGCAGGTTCGCCCAAGCAAATGGTCGGTCCTGGAGAGAAAAAGAGCCCCGCAAAAAGTCAAAGTATTTGTGTTGCGCTGCATGGATGGCTTGGCCATAACAAAATAGAATGTTCATGACTCATGAGTGTGTCGTAATAAAGTCTGTAAAGAGCTGCTGGAAAAAATATATAGAAAACGAGGGTAACCAGAATGTGTGTATACAAGTTGTACGGTAGGCCCACCTATCTGTACACACTGTTCTATGGCTTCCGACATTAAAAAAACATGTTTATGGGAGGGATTCTCCCGGGAATTGTTGGAAAAGGCCCGACGCACATTCCCTATAACGGTTATCGTTGCGCAAGTTTGTTACTGTAGCGCCCACTGGTGGCTATAATACGGAATGATTTTGATAAGAATATTGTGCGGCGAGTATTTTTCAATTTGGCTTTGACAAGTCCCACAAATTTTGTATTGTAATATAATTTAAATTATTAGGCTAACGAATAAAGCTAGTCTTCTCTATCCGTCTTTCGTTCATCTTAAAGAAATAACGCGAATCGGGTCATCCCTAGATTTTTTTTCAAGACTTTCAAATTCAAGACCATTCTTTAGTTTGACATCAACATACCCACTCTTAAATTAAATCTGGCTCCAATTTTCGCTAGAAGCTTTTTTTCACCGGCAACTTCACTTACGGTCCAAAAAAGAGCACACCCAAAATCTTCCTGAGGTGCAAATTACTTTTTTTTATCTCATACTTCAAATCCTAATTTCTCCATTTTGCCAGTGGAACAATCTTACCGAGCCTGCTAAGTTATGACAACTAAATCAAACATTGTTTAGTAATTGAAATTGAAAAAAAAAAAAATAATATCTTATCAATATTTTTTTATTATTCATTTCAGATGCTGTGACCAGGGCGGCCGCTTTCTACTTTCTTAGCACCATTATGTTGATTCTAGGAGAACTCTTTTGCATTTTTGGGCACTGCTGTCAGAACAAGAGAATATTTATATTCGTCTCCGGATGCATTTTTATAACAACAGGTAATGTGTGAATGTCACCTTGAAACTCATTTTTTTCATGATTTTCAAGCATATCTTTGCAGAATGATATCGAATTCATTGTTCTGTACTCTGTATATATGTGCCCATCTACAGTAAATATGAAAACAAAGTATTTGTATGGTTTTCTGTAAAATAATTGTGATAATCGAACTGAAATCATTTGGGCAGTTTAGAGTAAACTTTGATGCATTTGTTTTATCAGTGCCTACACAGGTAAATACGTAGCACCGATACCGATAAGATATTCAAATATAGAAAACGGAAAAAAAAAAAAGAAAAGAATATTCGTTGTTTCGATTCGATGAACTCGCTCGAACATTTGAGCTTTCCGCCGAGAACACAAGTCCGTCTAAGTGACAGTTTGGTAAATTTTGTACCCTGGGCACGCACTGATAAAACACGCGGCTATCGTAATTCGACTTCATCCCTATCTCGACTCGATCATTTCCCGTAAACGTAATGTGTCGGCGCAAATGCGGACGAATGTGGCCACTGTTTCGGCGAAGTCACGATTCAATTTGGTCCCGCTGAGGCCAGCATACAAACTATCCCTGGTTGGTGAACCCTGCAGATGGCAACGTGGACGTTTGTTTATACGGACGTTCTCTACAAGATCGATCCTTTGCACAAGATGGCTTACTGAATATGAAAAATTTGCTTGATGGATATTTGTAATGATCTAAAAAAAAATGTATCTATTTTATAATCCTAAGTTTCAATCTATCCGTTCGGGAAATAACTTACGAACGGCTTGATGAAATTGAATAAAATTTCAGCTGCAGATTGTTTCTCAAATTTGTAGTCTATCTACAAACTTTTCAAATCTCCATATTGCGTATTTTTCGATAAATTAGTCTTTTAAAGTTTCTTAAAGAACAACCCTTCGCCAGAAAATTTAAATATGTCGTCTCTGTTTCTCCAAAATGGCGATGAAACCAATGCTGCCAGTCATTTCCCATATTTCCCATTTGTAAATCGTTTAATGCTCAGCTGAGACAGCAGATATTTAACAAATTCGGAATAAAATGCTTTTGTCTCTTAAACAAATTAGATATTTAAATTAATTTTAAAGCGTTTGAAAAACTATAAAATAAATTTAAAACCAGAGTTAATGTCATTGCCAGGACATGTGACAAACGGGGATTTATAATATTTGAAAAACATTTCGCTGACATGATGTGTGGTGACCACTATTAACAATTAAAGATTTCTTTGATTAAAGTCAAAATATTAACTGCTCCTTATGTCCAAGTGAATAAATGAATAGTTTGTATTTTTGAATTGATGTGGTTAATTTGCATAATTATAAAAATATACACTATAGCATTCAAATATGATTGAGGTGTGATTAAGCACAAAATTCATTTCAGAAGCGATAAGAAAATAATTGATACAGAATATTAATTAGTAGAATATTTTTATTAATTATTTTTCAATATTTTAAAAATAAAAAGACAAGTTTGATAAACAATTTTAATAAGTAAATATCTTGTTCAAGCGTTTAATGGCGTGAATTATTTTCTTTCTTTTTCCTGGGGTCTTGTCCACGTCGCCACTAACCGTCTCTGCTGCTTGACCAACAGGACTGACCATCCTGGCCGGTCTGGTCATCTACATCTCCACCTTCAAGTCGGAGGTGGGCATCAAGCTCCAAGAACAGTCTTCCCTTCAGCCGCCGCTATTCACCTACCGCTACGGATTCTCCTTCCTGCTGGTCGTCTCGTGTTTCATGTCGGCCGAGCTGACCGGAACCTCCTCCATCTTCCTCTACATCAACCTGCACAAAAAACAGTGGCTATCGGACGGGGCCGGCGGCGTCACGTACCGCGGCGCCGGCGGCAGCATCGACTGTCCACCGTTGCCCGACGATTTCCCCCAGCCACCCTGTCGACGCCACCACCGTCGGCGGCGCGGCAGTCGCTTCCACGACTACTACGCCTCGCGCGACAACTCGCCGCGACCGTCGCTGGCGCGCGGCATCGGCTACAGCAGCAGCGGCGGGGCGCTGGCGCACTCCGAGTCCATGCGCGACCTCTCCTACTACAGTCTGCCGTTGACGTCGCGTGACATCACCAGCAACACGGTGTCCACCACGGCCGACATCAACCGGGACTACTCGCGCGAGTTCTCCTACGAGACGCTTCGGCGAACCACCCCCGTTTGATGAGATAACAAAAATTATGTGAGAATCACCAATTAATGAAAAACGGACTTGATGAAGTGGGAACTAGGAACACTAGAATGGTCAACGCTCCCTTAATGGAAGTATGTTCCTCTCGTGATTTCCGACAGAGGACGCATTGGACCAGACATTTCCATTGAATAAACTCCGCCAGGGGGAGCCAACTTCAGCACCAAGTTATCGTCGCCACCAAGTAAGAACTTGGAAAAATTAAGATTCTTTCACCGAAAATATGTGTTGGGCACGCGTTTTCCGGTAGAGGTCGCACTGTCTTCAACAATTATATTACTGCCAACGGCCTAGTTCATCCTATCGCTCAAGTCGAAGGTAGAAATAAATTGGTCACCCGTTTTGAATGGGTTTCACGCACATTCCGCTTGTCGTTGTGACCAGCGTCCCCATTAACAACACGAAACCATTGAAGCTCCGCTATTGCCATCAAATATAGTAGTTTTATGAAAACTATGAGTATTCAAACAAACAAACAAAGAAAAATCGATTGATACAGAGGTGCATTGCCATTTTCACTGAGGTTAATCAATGTCCACCCATTTAGCGCCAGAGGATAGTAGATGTCCACATGACCGGAATTCAAAGAAATGTTTATTTGAAAGACGAGATAACGACATAGTGTCATCAAGAATTACAGATCGTGAGTGTGAAATTATCAACGCCATTCAAAGCTCCGTGATTAGAGCTGGGACGACATGGTAGATAGACTAAGCTGATGGAAGCAGATTTATCATTTTCGTTTTTGCAAATAATAATTGCAAATTTCTATGGTTGTATTTTTTGATGGATACGAGAACTTGATAAGTAAATTGCACCGAACATTTATTTTGCATGCATACTTATTTTCACCAGGTAACTAATGGTCTAAAATAAAAAAACTGATGGATATGTGACAATGATTTATTGATTTTAAAAAAATATGAAGCAGGTACCGAGTAAATCTGTTTTTGTGCAGGTGAATTCCAGGAAAATATACTCTACCAGTGGTCATTGTAATAATGATCGCGACTGTTCAGCGATATATGTGGCGGATAGAAGGATAGTTACCTAATGAGTGAGTTCAAGATGCTGTTAAGTTTCAATTAAGAGAGTGGAATGTAGAGATAGGCAAATTCAAATACCACCTAATGAGACGGGGCTTTTCCCGCCGTACGCAATTTCTTTCTTGTTCCTGGATTTGCATTTGAAATATATACACTTACGAAATTGTGTTGGCAAATTGGAAGGCAGAGAAGGTTTGTGTGATTGCTTAACACGGGGCAACAATGCATTTAATGTGGGAGCGCACGCTGCACTGGCAAAACTCATTGCTGCCCCCGAGATGG
Source organism: Mycogona germanica (assembly GCA_034698785.1). NCBI lineage: Eukaryota > Metazoa > Arthropoda > Diplopoda > Chordeumatida > Chordeumatidae > Mycogona > Mycogona germanica. Next base: position 11,466 of record JAQGBY010001990.1, on the reverse strand, counting down.
CAAATTGGAAGGCAGAAGAGACGTGTGTGATTGCCTAAACACGGGGCAGCAATGTAGTTAAATGACAACGGGCTCTGATGTGAATCGAAGTGTTGCGCCAATAGTCACTATTGAAAATTACCGGTAGATTGATTATCTTCCTGACTACGACATTTAATGATTAAGCCAACTATTCGTGGGCAGAAATAATTCTCGCATTGATTCTCTATTTTGTACATTTTAAATAACTTTGTTTAGCATTTGTAAAGGTTGAACAAGTGACGTTCCACAATCGAGCAATTGCGTGTTTTATGCGATTTTTAATAAGTGATATTTAAATTTGCCTGTCACTTTTTCCACTCCATTTGAAACTAGCTGTGTCTTGCCCATTTGGTCAGATCTTAATCTATCACTTGATCCGCCGCATCTGTCGGAGATCAGCCGCGATCATTTCAGGACGTTATCCAGGAATTCACATGCGGTGATTTATTACGGTTTTCTCTTCGGTAATTAAATACTTGTAATTTGCATCTATGACGAAAGAGTAAACACATCAACATTAAAATTTAAAAAACTTGCACATTACATTTATATTGTAGTTTGCTTTCATCATTTTGACAATTGAGTCACCATTTTTAAATGGAAAACAATAAAAGGGTAATTCCGGAATCAAACTGCTGTTTCTGGATTAGTATTTTTAAATATTGGCATAAGCATTTATTTCTTATGTTTCTTTTTTAAAAATTTAATGTGATTTCTAAATGCGAAATCCTCGTTTATAGAATTCATGATCATTGCAAAAAATATATATTAGACTTCAATAAGTAGGGTAACATTTAGATTCCATCAATCAAGTAAAAAGTCACACCGTCATCTACCGAACTTGATTTTTTTTTAAATGGTGTATTGCGAAATGAGGACTGGGTACATGGATAGTGACCAACGGGTATCAGGGATGAAACTGGTGCAGAAACGAACGTATTTGGACGCTGCAGCTCAAACAACCACTGTATTGTCGATTAAATAACCTCACATTCGCCGACAAGGTACCCCCCCCCATCAATTGAGCGAACAGGGGTCACGCCAATAACTGTAACCACTGAATATTTTTCACCGAAAAACGTCAATTTTATGATACTGTGTCAATTAAATTGCAACGTATCACCCGCTATCGATTTTCTATACATGGAGCGTATTATGAAGTTGTCAATATCGGATTCTGTACAAAAGATATTTGCCCAGTCGGTTCCACGAAACAGTTCAGTGTCTGACGTCGACCACAACAAACGGGCGCCACGCGTAACCGGAAGTCATCAATCGATAGTACGCTTATAGTTAGAATTGAAATAAATGGTTTATGGTATACACATTTTTTTTCATTTTGTGATTTGTGTCATTTCTACGATTATTCGTTTCTTTTTTATCTAAGAAATACTGTATGTTTGGAATGGCTGTCGCCATTTGTGTCAAGTGGCACACAAAGCCATTACCGACATAGGTCCACGGGCAGCTGTTTCTCTAACGATTAGCATATTTAAGGTGCGAGCAGACGTACATGTATACAGATTAGTTGTTATTATTCGCCAAATTAGCGCCTCCATTTGCGGACATTGTGTAGCCGCGAGACATCGAATGTAAAAAAAAATGATGAAAGCAGCGCCACGATCCCATCATTTTTGTTTTGTTCGTTTTTCGCTCATCTCATCGGCCTAGACATTTGACCTACGAATACTGAACATACATGAATAATTTATATTCATAACATAGCCGGTACCGTATAGGACGATCTTGTGACATAAAATTGAATTCCCGTCTATCAGTAATTGTTTCAGCACCCATTTTGAAGGCCGTGATTTTAATTTTATAAAACGATTGCTTCGTTAGAAAGATTATGTGAGGTTTCTTTAAATTCTAGAATGCTATTGAAAATTGGTGACTTCTTGAATTCCGTGAATTATTGAAACTTCTTGAATTCCAAATTAACGAACCGTTTTCTTTCCACATACAAACAAAGAGACAAACAATTCCACTGCCACGATTTTAATTGTTCTTTTTCTGTGGTCATATTATTAATAACAATTTTATTTTTCATGTTTCATTAATATTTACAAACGTACGTCAACCAAGTGAAACTCAAATGCTGAAAACATAAATGAGAACTTTGCTTCTTGAATGATTTGTTTCTTTCTCATCAGTTGCACGATTGATTTCTTGTGTCGCCTGAATTTGGTCGGAGTAAAATCCGAAATTGAGGAAAGACTAATTGCATTTAATTTACGAAGAAAAAAACGCATTCGAAGGCTAGTATTGAAGTATCGAGTGCTCATCAGGTATATCCAAGTCGAAATTGAATTTCTTCCGTTTTAAGAAGACAAATATATGGGTATACATACTTGGTTTTATATAGCCTAGTTAGTCCAAGATTCTTTTGTCGACGCTTGGAAGAGAATTTAAACGACTCGGTCGTTTTTCTGTGCAAAAAATAAATATATACGATATATATGGTCGCAAAATCAACGTTTATTTGATAGATCATGTGACATCATCTGACGAGGGACTCGAATGATTTTTCATACTGGTGTTTCAAAATAGCAACGATGAAGTGATTTCATACAGTAGCTTATACTAAAACATTTCTTTAGAAACGGGAAGGTTAGTTTCCAGTTTATCTAGTGTGCATGGTGGCTTGATTTTAGGTTTTCGACTCTAGAGTCGTTATTAGAACGATTTTTTATTTTATTTAGACGTGTTATATATATAATTTAATACAAAACATCCGAAACGGATAAGTGTGTGTGTGTGTGTGTGCGTGTGTGTGATCAACAAGTTTTGGTCAATTTTGCGTCTTTTCTAGAACATAGGCATTTGTTAATTGTGTGCAATCTTGTATTTAAGGAATGATGTACCGTCTTTGGATTCAATATGCGTTGCGCGTTACCAAAGCGCAACTGACTTTTGATCTTGATAAAAATAAACTGTTTTGAAATGATTTATTTGACATCAGTTTATTTATTTGTGGAAAGTGTGTAAAATTTGTTTAAATAATCATGTTGATACGAATTCCCTAACGACCCATGTGCGTTTGATTCAAGACTAGTTTTAATTGGATAAATTAGCATGCAAACGTCAGATAATGTAATTAGGGTTAATTAGCCAATTAATTACTCAAATTAGTAAAATTTGTTGAAATCGGCACGAGACATACGATTCGACAAGTATATTAAAAAACGAAACAGGTATTTCTTCTCATGTGTAAAAAATAATGTTTGTTTTAAGCTTTAAAATGTGTTTATTAAAAAAAATATATTTTAAAAATACTATTAAAAAATATGCCTTTCATATTTCTTTTTACCCCCCTTCCCCCAGTTGATGGCAACCACACATTGCTTTCTTAACCATTATCTATCCCGGGCAGAGAGCTTTCTCCCGCTCAACAAGAATAGCAATAGCGTCATAAGACCAACAATTCTCAAATACTGAAAGCGCATCAACTAATCGGGCGAGTTCATTTCCGCGTGTGGTGAGGGTCTAAGTGAAGGTGTTTGAATTTCATTATGAAAGCATGTTGAAGGGTGATTTATAGGGAAGTGGACGTGATCGATTTTCTAAGAAATTATTCTCGGAATATTTCGTGCCAGTCTTCCTGAAGAAAGGATGAACCCGAGTTGAAAACCCAAAAGATATTTGTCACCTTTTCGAGTCTGTTGTGTTGATAAGTTTGTGTTTGCGATGGCGTCCAGCGGCGATGAACCAACAACCCCACGGGTCCTCTCCATTCAAAGTCACGTTGTGTCTGGATACGTAGGAAATCGGTGCGCTACCTTTCCTTTACAGGTAAGAAAATCTAAAGAAAATGGGCGTTTCCTAACGTCGCATCAATTGTATCCCCGTCCCCTATTCTTTTAAGGTGCAATTCCTGCATTAATAAGAAAAATGACCGGTCAAAAATTATTGGAACCATCGTGTGATGGCAAATCTGCAATTGTTCCCTGACGCTCCGCCGTCATTAATGTGGCGCTTCCGATGCTGAAAAATACTTTCTGACGTGAAAACGTATTTTATTTATAGCTGCTCGGTTTTGAAGTCGAGACAATTAATTCCGTGCAATTTTCAAATCACACAGGTCAGTCAATTTCATTGGATTTAAAAGGGTTTCTTCGTCTCTACAATGCACATATTCGCCAGTGACAACGGGGACAATCAATAATTGGCGCCATATTTGTTAAAAGAAAATAACAATAAAATTATTTTTCGCCCCAGCTATCTCGTATGATTGGCATAATTCAATATTTCTCTTGTTCGCATATCACATGAAGGATATAAAGTTTTCAAGGGTCAGATTTTGGACGCATCACAGCTGCAAGATCTTTACGATGGGCTGGAGCAAAACGATATTCATCGTGGATACAAATACTTGCTCACCGGTAACTAGCACAATTCTCACATCTGGTTTGATGTAGTTTCAATAAATTTTGGATATTGGATCTGTGATTTTTGTCTCTAAAACGTTTGTGCTTCATTTCCATTCAAATTAGGATATGTGGGGTCGGATTCCTTCTTGAAGAAAGTGGTGCAAGTGATTCAGCAGCTCAAAAAAGTGAATTCCAAAACGCTGTTTGGTGAGGGCTTTGTAATTCTTCCATTGCCATGACGTTCCTATTGTGTTTTATGCACGGCCATTCATTTTTTAATACCACATTTCAATTGTACGATTGATCCGTCGAAACGAAAATTCGATTGTTTTCTAACTGAATAATTTATACGTAATCTACCACTCGACGAAAGCATATGAGTACTAGCAAAGTCCAAATGTCGAATCGAGATATTCGTTTTTCATGCAGTAACGACCTTGAAACAAGCTGACGCTTAACTCGTGCTGAGACAATCATGTTGTATAGATCGTGAGATAGGAAAAAATTAACTATATACAATATTTGCCCTTGGCCTATTTCACTCCTTTTTTAGATACAATATCTGGTTCTTTGTATCAAGATAGAGGGGGGAGGTCTATGACAGGAGGAAAGCGGATGTGCAATCCAACTCCTTGACCCCCACCGAGGTGATGGGTCTACGAGGAGAATACAAAGTATAGCACTTTAAACGTTGCAGTAAATCATTTCGTCAAGTGTCGAGTGACGTAATGGTTAGCGTGCTTGCCTTCAATGTCCGTGTCGCGGTTTCGATTCCAGCAAACACCTTCGAAATTTTTCGGGCAACAGAAATTTCTTCGCACGCCTTCTTTCGAAATGGAAGTAAAATCGTGATCCGTGCCTGCAATTTATTTACTCGGAACAGAATTTTTAAGTTGCTATCGTGTTGTCATGGGAATAGTTCTAAACAATAATTTCCTTTTATATATTTTCAAATTGTTGTGAAAATTGTTTTAATTATATATTATGTATATTATGCTGACAAACTTCGTTTATATTTCTTGCAGTTTGCGATCCTGTTTTAGGAGACAATGGACAGCTGGTTAGTCCCCAAAAGTTAATTTTACTTGAAATTTGGAAATTGCACAATTGTTTATCATGGGGAATTTTTTTGAACGTTACCAACACTGCGGACAACAAGAAATTATGAATGATATTTTGAAATAGAACAATGTTCGATAAACCAGAGATGTTATTCAAAAATAGAGTAGATGGCGATGCCAGTTGTCAGTAAATATATTTAAATAGTTAAATAGTTTTATTGATGTTACGTGTTTATCGGATTGTCTGACAACTAAACCACCGCTGTTCATTGGATTAATTTTGTTTTTGGCTCTCGTCGCCAGTTATTTCGGTTTGCGTCCAGCAACCCCCCCCCCCTTGTGAATTTAATGAGAGATGTAATTTGTTGAGATTTTTTATTTTGTACACTCTACAGTATGTTCCAAAAGAAAATCTGCCTATCTATCAAGAAATGCTGCTACCAATTGCCGACATCATAACTCCCAATCAATTTGAAGCCGAGTATGCCTACCTTTTTCTGGGGTGATTTTTATGGACGGGTCAGCGGAATACCAAACCTAATTTTATTAATTTATGATTGCATTTACAGATTGCTGTCTGAAATTAAAATTTCGAGCCATCAAGATGTCCTCAGAGCCCTGGACTACTTCCATGACAAGGGAGTGAAGACAGTCGTGATCACGAGCACCAAGTTTCCATCGTCTAATCCAGTAAATGGCATGTGGGGTTACGCGAGTAAACTTGAAACTAAAGAAGGTATTGCAAAACATTTTTAACATTATTTTATTATTTCAAAGAGTTTTTTTTAAATTATTATTTTATCAAAAATATTTGCTTGGCAATTCTATAAACGATGTATTTGTTCAATTTTATATCCTCTGCAGGCGAAAAGACCAAGTATCGAATCAAGTTCAACATTCCAATTTTAGATGGCACTTTTACTGGTTCCGGAGACTTATTTGCGGCCCTGTTTTTGGCCTGGTATGACAAGTTGGGTCAAGATTTGAAGGTAAATAATATTGTCCCAATAAAATCTTAAGTTTCAATGATTTTTTTCGTTTCTTCTTTTAATAAATTTTAAAAAATTTGTATTTTAGGCCACTTGTGAGAAAACTGCGTCGACACTGCACCACGTATTAACTCGAACAAGCAAAGCAGCTGGTAAGTGTAAAATGACTTAAAACTTATAAAAATTAATCAAATTGTTTTGCGTGTATAAATAGCGTGTTTCTTTCTGAGCAGAAAATATCTCTGCATTTATCATATTTAGCTTATTATCGATCGTTTTAATAATTGAAAAAATTGTTTGTTATCTTTAATTCCTAATAATTAATGTGTACACTTGATAATATTTGTATGTCACGAACGATAACATTGGGCTATATGGCTAGTCAACACTGTTGAATTAGAAATTAATCTTTATCTTCTAGAGCTGTTTGACGCTTTAATGCCAGACGCCCAAAATAGTAAAATTGAGAACTGGTTGAATTTTTAAAAAATAATTCCACCTTTCAGGTCAGTCTGTTGGGTCCGGGTCGGCTGCAGTCGAACTCAAGTTAATCGAAAGCAAAGCGGACATTGAAAATCCACGCATAGTGATTTCGGCCGTGGAAGTTGATTCGGGAGAGCCGCCGGAACAGTGATGACGAACAAAGCCTTATATAACAAAGTTATGTGCAATGTCTTCCATAAAAAAATAAGTGATATATATATATATATATATAGAAAGTGCAATTTAGTCAGTATAGGTATTTGAATGTAGCGTGTGATGCAGTGTTAGTGGCTTGAGTATTTTGGCCGATGTTTTTTGCCTGTCTGAAGTTCATTGCACATCTCCTATCGTACGTTGCAAAAAAAATAACGGAGAGTGTTGATCATTATCAGTTACTGTAGTCAATATTGGAGACGACCACTTCATGTCATGAACCTTAAGAGATAATTAACTTTGTTATCGCATGTATGTGTGTAATCTGATCGGTTTATATAGTGCATACATAGAGGCATTGGTCAATAATCTTCGTTTATACTAAGTTATAAAACTATTTTTCGAGGATGTTCGCGAATTGGTCGTAAATTTTAAACAAAAAGATATCCTAGTTTTCCCAATTCTGAGTTCTACGCATAATAGCTATTAATTTGTTCAGTGATAAAAAAACACTGATTTTAAAACCAGACATCTGCTTCTCCGACCAATTTTGAGGAGGACCTCAAACATGCCAAATTCATGAAATAAATTTGCCCGGACAATATTTTGCCGAACGAATTAGTTTTATTAAGTAGCAAATTAGTAAGCTTATCAGAATGCTAGTAAAAATCTTAGATTCTTAAATTATTGAAGCTGAAACGTTGAACTCGTGCCTTTTCACGAAAAATCACCAATACACACAATCACAATTTTACTCTTTCGGGGCAAGTTTTTTTTTTAAATTGTGGAACTGATTATATAGCGTTAGTGTTCAGATTTTTAATTATTAAATAATTTTATTTGCTGTTAGGTGATCTAGTTGTGCCATTTTGTTATATTTAAGTTTTACTGTTTGAAAATGTCAGGTCAGGAAATGTTCCCACATTCGCCTCGTTACCGATGTACAATTGGTTTTTGCAACAAGTCCTGTGACAATATTCATTAATGTGGAAAAACTGCGTTTAACCACAGAGCTGTTTCATGAAACCAATTCTATTTGACGTTTGCTATAACAATTTTACTGTTATTGCTTTGTGAATTTGCAAAACTAAATGATTAGTTCAAGAAGACACAGTTGTTTAATCACGAATAAACGAAAATCATCAAATATAATATTGTTTGTATACTTAATGAGCTTGAGTACGTGCAAGTTATATAAAATTCAAGAGCAATCAATCACATCATCGTTTATATATTCTGTATAAAAATGAATGCATTGTCAACCAAAGGAAGCGCCACAGTTGGCGCACCGTCGTTGTTTAAGCAGGAGGCAACATAAAATTCCGAGCGGGAAAAACACAATAGCGCAACAAATTCCGATGCAGGAGAAATCTGTCTCCAGGATGCCAACCTAAAATTAGATAGAGATGTATAACTGTTTAACGGCATTGTTATAATATGACCGATGTGTATTTGTGTATTTGTGTATTTGTCCTAGAGGATCAAATAAGAGAATGTCGAGCCTGGGATCTATTTTTAATTGACATGGTAGATAAGGAGTCAACCTCCTTTGATAACGTATGTTTAGAAAATAGGTCAGACTCACTCGCTTTTTCCTAAAGATGAATAAGTTTGATGTTCACATTTTCAAAAAAACAAAATTCTACAGTGGTTATTTAAATTCCCCATATATCTTTGAATTTGCATGAAAAACATTAACTCTTAACATTAACAATCCATTTTCCCCCCATTTTTGGCAGTGAACAATTTTCAAAAACTATTGATCAATTACTAACTTTGCAAACCGGACATCCTCCAACGATGATAATTTCTTGAGGTGGCGGCTGCTGTTGAATAATGACCGAACCATAGTTGGGCATCATGTACGGTCCGGGTCCAGGCTGGTGATAGATGGGAGGTGGCGGCACACCGCCGGCCATTTGCTGGGACGTATAAGGCGCGTGGTCATGTTTCAGGATTGGAATGCCTGTTGTTAAATACATAAAATGAAAGAAGAATTTGTTTTAAACAATTGTCATCAACAGCAGCAATTTAAATTGCTGCTGAAATACGTTATTTAACGTTATAAATACGATGTTTAAGTTTAGGTCTTGGAGGTCTATGGACTTGAAATATGCGAATGATATTGAAAGAAATTATGAAATTTAAATGTGCGCGTTGGTTGAAGATGTTGCAACAAATTATCAAATTCCGAATTGTAACCATTTTAATTGACGCTTGACACGCTGTGCAAATATATATTTTTTATTTTAATCACTGTATTCTCAGCACTACAGGAATTTCTGTACTCCTCTTAGTGCTTCGCATCGTGCGAGCGGGAACATTTTCACCAGTACCCTGGGATCGAATAATCGAGAGCCCGCGCCTAGAATCGAACCCGGGACCGACCGCCGAACCACAGTCCACTAGTGGCAATACCGACTAGGTTACGACGAGTCGTACTGGTTGTTACCTGCTTCATCAGATGAACTTGCAGTCTCCCTCGGCGAGTAGGGCGGCGGTTTGTCGTCGGGATTCATCGTGTCAGCCTACAAAAACGGAACAAGATTCAATATGACCTCTCTTTTACGCTGTAGGGAAAGATAGCCTCCTATGCGTCGCTAATACGATACATTACCTATTATTTCTTCTACTTGTTCAGGAGAAAATATGCACAAAGCGTGCATCATTGACGAAATTTCATTTTGATGGCTGCGAGGCTATCGGATTTGGGCAAGTTTGAACTACCCTAGGACCATACAAAGTTTGGTCGAACAAGCTAGGGTAGGCAGGACTGGGCGTCAACAATGGTTGAAAGTCGAGTTTCAATCAAGGCTAAGTTAAGTAAGTTTTCCTATGACACAGGAAGGTCACTTGAAACTCTCATTTTTTTATGTTTCTTCGGAAGATGATAGATTTAATAGGCGTATATATTTGAGCATAGAAGCCTTGGTCTAACTTGGTCCTTACTTGTTCTTTTGTAATTTATAGACAGCTGGTACAGAATTTGAAGAGACGTGTGAAAGCCTTACACAAAAAACTCAGTCAATAGTTAAAATCACCGAAATCAACTTACCTGCTTTTGTTTAACGTTTCCCTAAAATTGGTGTCCGTGTTCCTCACCTATAATTTATCAGTCACATGATTTCGTCATACGACACTCTTTCAAACACATAATCACATTACAAATAATCAGCCTTCGAAACATTATTCGATGACAATCGAGATTGGGTGCTGTCAATAAAACTCTCACATCGGCGCATTCGCTATCTTACAAATAGATAAATGCTTAACGCGCCCAACCTCGATTGCTTTCGAAGGTTTCAAAACAATGTACTATCACAAAGTTTTGGCCCAACATCGGATGAACGGATATATCGCTCGATAGTAACATACCTATCGCGCATCTCTTGCGGCGTTTTAATAACATTTACACATGAAACCTGATTGCAATATACTTGGGAACGCGTTGAACATTCAGAAGCCTAACCTTCAAGCCTGACTTCAGCACAGGCCGGAGTAAAACGTTATAGTCCGCCCTAGCAAATCGATCGTAATCATCCGACACGCGATAAATCGTGAACATGAATGTCGTGGAATCGTGAATGAAAAAAGATGGCGACAAGCAGAGGAGGTTCGGGAGGTGCGTCGAGGGTTTTAGACAAATTGAAGGCCAGTGTGGAAGCTGGCCAATATTATGAAGCACACCAAATGTACAGAACTTTATACTTCAGGTAAATATAGACGTTCGAAGTGAGAAATCGCAGGTATTTACCTCTTATTAGGTTCAACAGCAGGAATCCCACTCACAACATGGTATCCTTAGGTATTTGTTCTCTGGCACCTCAGTTTCATATGCTTGATTTTCTGGGTTCTTTTTAAAAATCGCCCTGCCAATTTTTCTGAACATTCATCAATGTTGAGTGTGACTGGTCTTAAATATTGTAATGGCTCTTATAAAACGCCAGGTTGAATGTTAAGCAGACGTGTATTTGTGGTTCGACCACACATGACCTTCCGCATAGATCTCGGGTGCGTTAGCCATTAGGTCGGTACCTAATAGGTTCCTGGTTCGTCGAATATCCGATGTATTTACGCCCCGTGCTCCTATACGACTGATGAGATCATGTGCGCACGATCGCGGAGATGCTTTATGGTTAGGGCTGGCCCCATTTACCTGCGAATTAAGAAGAATGAATGGAGGTTGAGGTGTTTGTTCACCGGTGCCTCTGATGTTTTATACGATTAATAAAGCATCGACAAGTATTAAAAGAGCAGAATGCAATTGCTGCCTAATTTTATAAAAACAGCTGTAAGTTTGCGGATGTTGTAAATTGGCTATTTAAATTAATCCAACGGACACATACTTTTGAAGCAGCCAAAAAAATCACTGCAAGCAAATTTACACGG
>JAQGBY010001989.1:0-25532 GCA_034698785.1 Mycogona germanica | reverse complement strand
ATATTTTAAAAATGATTCTTTTTCAATTTAACATAACAATTGTCAAACGATTGAAAATCCAAATTTTTAAATATAAATAAAAACATGTTGAGGCATGTTGATATCGTTAAATTATATATAACAGTTACTTCACATTGCGTTGATGGTGCAAACGTAAATAGCCGGTTTATTTCATTAGTGGTTACTGTAAACCCAGGCAAAGCCGGGCACCCTTCTTATATGTTATACATTTAGGCAATTTCTTATTTCAGTTATACTAATTGTACTTGAGTTATCTTTAAGTAAACTAATCCATTAAACGTCTAGTCTGGTCTGATGCGTCTGGGGAAGTTTGCTCAACCAGATTAGAGATGTACGGATGCCATTTGGATGATATTGGTTTTCAGGGCCTCCTCAGTCAAATATTCATTCGGCGCGATCTGTTTACAAAAAGATCCGCTCTTCCGTGATGCAGGAAGAGTGGATCTGGATCGAAAAAATCGATATACCATGAGTACGGGGGCGCCCAGTAAAAACGAATTACTATTGATGTGGTAATAATATTACATTTTCTATGGGAAGTTATTGACTGGGGAAATGCGAGCTGCGGAAGCATAAATTATTATGTTTTTTGACATTGCCCGTGGACGACGACGACGACATAAACTAGGCCAGCGAAATTTCATGCTGGTCCTGGTATCGACTGACTTGATGGCCGCCGACGAGGCCGATTCACATAGACGAGCTCCTTCTCACGTACTTGTTAAAAACTCAAAATTCACATTTTTAATTAAAATAGCTGTATCGGAGAATCGGAGCTGGATTTGTGCCAAGTCACCTTCGACGATGCAATGTGTCCCGGTGGAAAAAGGGGGATGGGAGAAACAGGAAGCGCGAAGATTACGTTCATCTGGTCGACCTGGCGGCTCACCTAGAGATAAAAGCGATTACGACGTTTGTTGTCATGGCTATTATTCCCTACCTGTAGTCACTCGGGAGACTGGCTACAGGTTACTCTTGTACCCGCTTCCCCACGATTAATTCCACTCTGGCTGAGCAGTGACTGGAATAGGAAGCGTACGCCGCGCCACCTTATGGCGGACGACGACACTCCGGAAAGTCGTCCAGCAACTCCACACACTCCAGCAAAATAATCTGCTTCATGTTTTTAGGTGTAAACCTAAAACTAGCAGTTTCGAGGAGCGTTTGTCGCTCCCATCACTAATCGAAATGCTCCTATTCTGAAGGGAGCCTCGCATGGGATCCGTTTACTGAGCGCTTTCTGTGCGCTCACTCACCGCTCCAACTCCGCTCTCGAAATAGCATGAGCGCCAATGGCACAACAAGAAGAGCGCTCATTTTTGGCGCGAATGTTTCATGCATCAACGTCTCCACTGAGAAATATTTTCATTAAATTGACGTGCAGCTGCGCCATCTATTGTGAAAATATTACAACGGCGTGTGAATGGAGTACTGCATCCGTTTACTAAGCGCTTTCTGTGCGCTCACTCACGGCTCCAACTCCGCTCTCGAAATAGCATGAGAGGCAATGGCGCAACAAGAATAGCGTTCATTTTTTCCGCGAATGTTTCATGTTTCATGAGAAATATTTTCATTAAATTGACGTGTAACCGCGCCATCTATTGAGAAAATGTTACAACGGCGTGTGAATGGACTCACTTCATATAGGTGTGAAGGCAAAAGATCGTAAAGCGTTGTTTGTAGGGAAGCGAGGCACGCTCGTACACCGAGTGTAAACCACGCTTAATGGAACTCGAAATCCATACAGTTACAAGAATCAAAAATTGTTCTGCTTGGTTCATAATTTTGTTGCTTACGAGTCTGAAGAACACTGCTACGAGAACTTCAGCACTACCTACAAATATAGTTTCCGGTTTGCCCTCCTTTTCCTCCACCATTAGAGAGATACGATGTGGCCAACCGGACCGCCACCGCAAAACGTTTACGCCAATTTCTAACTTAATAAACGCCAGACAACTCCATGTACTGTATATAAACAAGGCGTGGAACTCGAAATGAAGCAATTAATGTCTACGGACTTTTCATTTTCAAATGCGCATTTGTTATTCTGTGACGTCACGTGTGTACGTGAAAGTGGCGCCGCAGTCCTTGCCAGAAACCAAGTGCCAGACCTACGCTTGTCCAAACACTATTTTGGCCGGATTGGTGGGCACCAGAAATTTCTAATTATGTTGCTGAAATATTTTTCATTCCGGAGAAAGAGTATTTGAAATTAATATTTCCGGAAATTAGTCAAAATAATTTGTTCTTCCGCCAAAAAAATAATTTCGAGAGCCAAAATTTAAATTTGCCATTCCAGAATTTAACTTTGATTCCAACTTTACGACATTCTGATGTGTGGACTGCGATGTTAACTTAGATGCAGGTCACATGAGAAATGAAAGCCGAAGATTTACAAACCCGGTTTCCTTCCTTTGAGAACCCAGCGGGACATCTATCTGACTTTACCGCCAAAAATCTAGTTCACCCATCACCACCCACCCCCTCCCACCCTAATCTCACCGTAGGCCGGCTCAGACTTAACAGAACATTCATTGTAATAGAGTATTCAACACCTCGCCAAACTCGAAACCACTTCATTACACTGTACATAAACAGTAAAAATGTTATTTCACCCTTCGGCCTCCATCCATCAATTCTTGAAAGGCCCACTGTTGAAAAGGCAAACTTAAATTCACGTACAAATTAATTACATGCCCTTTTTTGTCGTGCGTTTTTGAGATACTTCCGGTGACGAAGTGTGGTTCAGCAGATCGAAACGAAACTTTCATTGTACAACGCTGAACACCATCTTAACTGAAACCGGCCATCGACATTTTTGGCACATTTTTATTTGGGGACACCTCAGACACCCTGTACCTGATAAGTTTTTCAGCGTTTGTGGTTCAGGAATTGAAGTGTGCGCGATGACGTCAGAGACGAGCCAACGAACGCTGACGTAGACTCTGCCCCCGTTCTAACTAGGCCTAGCTAGGAGGGGGAAAAGAAGAGAGTGGTGGGGGTGGAGAGGGGTTGGTAAAAGGTGTCACACGTCACTGTGAGCATGTATCGCGCATGCGCAGTACGCTGTTGGTGCGGTTCACCAGCGTTCCTACCATCAAGGGGCGGCCTGGTAATTTGGCCTAGTCTTGTCTTGAAACCTAGGTAGGAATATTAAACGTTTACCTAATATCGTACAGGACAATGATTTTATTTCTCTCGCCCGAAAAATTCCGTAGGTCTCGGCCGGGAATTGAAACCGCGATCAAGGGTCTGGTTTTCTCAGCGCTAATCACACGTGGTGCCCTCTGGTGGCGCTCCAGAAAATCAGTGATCAGTTGGTTCGTTGCAGCTGTGGTGGATCGATGACCGGGTAATTATCGAAGCATCCATTAAGCATACCCAGCGCTCCTAGTGGTCGGGTTAAGAATCAATGGTGGCGCAATCCTTGTATTGACGAAATACGTGGCACCTAGTGATATAGTGTATTTATTTTTAGTTTTCATTTCTGTTTGATGGCTTCAAGAAAGTAAATGTTTCAATTACGGAGGCAGACTTTTTCTCTTCTGGCGTTTCGCCAAATCTGAAGAAATTTCGTTGTTGGAGGAACCTCAGGGGATCCTGGCAGAATACTCTCCGTGTCCGACGTCGCATTAGCAACATAACAGATTCTAAAGTTGCGTTGTCCACTTTCTTGGCGTGTAAATCCAGTTAACAAACTTTTGGTGAGGTCTTCGCCTCTCGACCGAGTCACGCATTGTCCAGGGCACACAGCCGAGGGTCTCTTGGGGGACCAAGCGGCCACTGATTGATTCGCGAGAGTCCTTGGACACGGGTTTTGCGGGCATCAACTTGACCAACCCCGCATCCAATTTCCTTTTGTTATTTTTTATTCTAAACAAGATTTAACGCCAACTAGTCCAAATAGTCTGTTTGACCTTTTCTGCGCAAGGTATTTCCGTATTGGAATCGCTGCTCCTATTTTCGTTTCAAATTGGGAAGTATGAAGAATTTTAGCAGAACTCATTCATCAACTTAATTGCAGCTGGAAATGATAAGTCTTACTTAAGGGGGACGTGGGGTTCACTTTGACTGGCCACGCCGGTCAATTGTTATTTGGTGACGCTGTGTCTTCGATTGTCGTATTGCGTGTTGGGAATTCCGTTGACGTCGTGGCAATTGACGAGCGAACAAGGGTAGCTGTCTTCGCTGTCGAGACTTGATCACCTCGCCGTCTTCATATACCAACTTCGCTCACTCAACTTGCCATCTTCAACCAAACCACTTGAGGATGTTGGAGGAGGAGGTGGAGGTGGAAGTGAGAGGCTTCTTCCGGTATAGGTGGTATTGATTTTGCTTTTCGCGCGGGGAATCATATTCGGGAACGATTTTGGGAATCAATATTGCTTTTCCTGAAAGGCAATTTTAAAGACCAGTTTACATTACAACAAAAAATCGCGATCATTATCTCTTAGGAGCGAAGAAATCACAGCTCCGTGTAGCTTTCAAATGTAAACAAATAATCGAGACTCCTACGATTAACGATTTCAGGATCGAAACGATCCTTTTATGAATAGAAATACTCCGATGGATCCTCTGATTCGATCCCATTTCACTGAACGCAGCGCTCCGCTCTCGAAATACCATGAGTGGCATCGGTACACCGAGAAAGCGCTCTAAGCGGTAAACGGAAGAGCGCTCTTGACGACACACAGCGCCATCTATTGAAGAAATATTACAATGGCGCGTGAATGAAGCGCTACATCGCGACATACAATATGTGTAAATGATATTTGTGAATATTGTAGTTTGGTAATTAAGGTACAGTCAGAATATTGAATACATGTGAAATTAGAATAGATTATGGAGCGTAGATCGTGAAACGGATCGCGATCTTTTCTTGAAATGCAAATTGTTCTTCAATGCTTCAGCTTAAAAAATTTGAATTTATGGGCAAAGTCTGCTTATGTTTCGTAATCGATTGAGTCGCAGTTTTTAAAAAAGCAGGGGTTCCTGGGTTTGCTCTCTAGATGGCGCTCGAGCGAAAATAAATTGATTCGCTTATTACCTACGAGGCGGACCGCCGAAATCAATTGAATTTGGTAGAGACAAGCGCTGGCAATGGATCGTATTACTCGGCCAGTAATTGCCGAGCTGTCGCTAGGGGAATTCCGGCCACGGCCCACTGATGACCACCAGCTCGATCCAAACACGAATCCATATCGAATGAACGAGACATCATTTTGATTGATTCGTGCAAGCTCGATCAATCCCCTCTCCTGTGTGCATGTAGCCGGGCAACCATGTACAGGTGAGGTGGAGGTGGCCTGCACGTCTCCGCAAACTCATCACCAATTCCGTCAACTTCTAGACAGAAGGAGAATTTTGACGACTTACTAATGAACTCGGTTGGATCCGTACAATCATATCCTGACTGTGGCTCGGCGGTCCCAGGTTCGATTCCATTACTACACCTTGACCAACGATATGTAAGACTAGATACATGATATGGTTCATGTTTTTTTAGTGATCAATAGTTAAAAGCAATTCAAGCCAATTGAACACTACATCATAAACTAACTGTTGTCGCGAATGAACGTGTGCACGTATTTTTTTGGGTTAACCCCTTCTTGATGTGCGGCGTGGACTCGGCCGTGGCCCGGTGTTCGAATCTGTATCTGTTGAGCGTCCCCCTGTATTATGATTGTACAGTAATTGATCGTACCCTGTCAAGAGTGCCGGAGACAACCCCAACCCAATCGCTCACAAAAGCGCTCTTTTTTCTTTCTACCGGCTTCCAGAATAGATCGCCCCCTGGCGAATAGAAGTGTCAGACTCAGTCGGTGACGGCTGGCCCCATCTATCACCGGAAACCGGATGTTTACTCGCTAAAAACTAACTCTTCTGCTTTGGCACTGACGTCGACTTCAACTTTTTCGAATTGAACGCAGTATTCAGTTAGTGCCAAATAATTGTTCCATCATGCTTAACTTACTGACTCGCCGTCAAATGACGAGGGAGGGGGGGATTTAACTTTTTCCGACATTGAGGTTAGCGACCACGTGTCAATCGACATCCTAAACATCCGGCCTTCCATACATCACTATGCAACTCTAAGCCTTTTTACTCGCTTATTACAGTTGTAATAATTCCGGCGGGGATTAACTATTCGCTCTGTGTTTCACGTAGTACGTCATTATTTGCTGGTTGTTGTTGTTGCGAGGACGTTTTCCGAAAAACGTTTTTCACGTCACTCTTGTTGTGGACTTGACCGAAGCATACATGAACAGGGTGCGTTTAATCATTGGAACAAAATCGGCGAGTCCGTGCTGGGACTCGTTCTCGAATAGCAGCCCGCCCATCTCAACTGTCTTCGCGAATTTCAAAACACGTGCGAGACAGGGGTGCGTTTTATTTTCAATATCATCGCAATCGCCAATAGATCGCGTGGCTGAATGGTATTCGAACGCACACCTCTCCCTCACCAGTTCGAAATTCATTTGATTAGAGATGGGCGAGTTGGCATTTGAGAACGAGTGCTAGCACGGACTTGCAGATTTCGTTCCAATGTCGCAACGCGGTCTGAATTTCAGGAAAGCGCGTGCGATCTCGATCACTCCATTCACCCCCATTCTCAAGCAGAATTTAAATTTCTCCTGTAAGCTGAAATGGTTCACTCAAGCGCCACCAGAGGTCACACGCACAGAAAGGATGACCCCATGACAGGTCTCAGCAGGATACGTGCAGAGTGGACGCCAGCCTCAATTGAGCGAACAAGTTTGACAAACCCTGATATATGAGCCCGGGTAGGGCTTTAAGAGTGAACCATTTCGCTGATAATCTCGTTTCTATAGCCTAGCAATAAATTGAACGTAAGACTTTGCTATGACGTAACACGTAGTTAAGGACTTGGTAGATGCGGTGTTGGAATAGATTCTGTGTGCTGTTCTTAGAAAAGTCACGTCTATCCCTCTCTCTCTCCCAGAATCTTACACACTTTTGCTACCCAATAAATTTGTTTTGGTTTAAACCCACTATCTATTGGCTAACAAACTGTAAATAACGAAAAACATCTCTGTAAATTTTCAAGACGAAATTTACCATTCCGTAGTTAGCCGACTTCCTGATTTTATAGGAATCTAGCACTATAAAATAATGGCTGTTCTTCGATAGCTCAGGAACGGCGTAACTCAGTGCTATGACATTTACACTCAAATTCAACGGGTGAATGAAACTTGATTCAGATTTTGTTGTTGTTGCGTTCGTGAGTTATGAATTTAATAAACAGAAATTACACTATGCCAAAGGACAGGGCCGAGTTATCAATGTCGATTGTGATTGAAATGATGAGTGTTAACGTTAGGACTACAGGAAACCACGCTTTCATGTAATGATGCGCGATAGTCGTAAAAATCGAGTGAGCTATCGTTTGATGATCCCCGGGCATGGCTGAGTCCTTTGATGTAGTACAAAATTAAATTGATTATTGAATATCATAGTCCTCTAATCGAAATTTTCAGATGAAAGCGAATTGTTTGAAATACGCTGAATTGCAGTGTATGATTTCAATCTTGGTTTGTACGTCGAACCGAAATACAGGGTTTCCTTGCTTGTGACTGTAGGCCACACCTACCAGTGCAGTTCGAGTACGCACACACACACCTCCCTAACGATCTTTACTGTTGCCAAATTGCTATCGTAAATTGCTCGGGTTCTGTGAACCAGTTTATATCGTGTGTGTTCTCCCCCACCCCCCCACTCCTTCTTCAATTCGGTCATTCATTTACTTTTCATTTGACCATCTGTTGAAAATACCTTTTCTGCCCTCCTCCCATCTCTATCCAGCAATTTCCCCCGCATGCACTCTCGAATGGCGGAATTAGATATCAAGCCAGTAATAACGCCCCGCTGTTATAAAATAGTCTACCTTGGGCATGCCTCCTGTATAATGTATAGCCCACGATATATTGGTTGTCGCATTCCGCGCTCCGTTTCTCCTCAGTGGTCCACCTGGCTCAGGAAAGGGATCTACCTGTGTTTCGGATTCGAATCACGGAAAGTGGAGCAGACGCACTGGTCACTCAGGATTGACAATATATCATTGAGTCAAAGACGACACTCATGACTAGGATTTATTTTTTCATTGTTCATCTTTACGACTCTGGAGCTTCACTAAGTCGAAGCGCGGTTTTACGAAGTCCTAAAGTTCACAATTACAATACAATTACAATATGTACCCACAAGCAGCCCCGGATGGGACCCATGGCGGGGGTCAAATGACCTGTTAAGGACAAAGGTGTCAAAGGACAAAGGTCCTAACAGGCTCTTGACTTGAGATTCATTTAGGCTATTCCACTGCCGACACACTCTGGGGAAATAGGAGTTGAAGTACGAGTCACATTTACAATGCAGCTCCTGAACCATTCTAGTATATCCCGCTCTTCCACACCTAGTAGGAGCCTGACTCACAATTTCCCCAATTTTCACAATCTTTCACCATTTACACAATATTTTTACCCTTTCAGAATACGAGCCAGAAGCCCAATATTGGTCGCCACCAACCTTTCTTTATTATATGAAGACGTTGCGTCGAATGATCTTATTAGGACTGAAGACAGAATTTATCTCCGTTGTCTGGAATTCCTGACGCATCAAGGGTCAACATTTTCCGTCTCGATCGTGGGTCCCAGGAGGATAAATAAATAGTCGACCCATTCCATTCTCCATCCCCGTCAACCCCGATTAACGATCATCAACAATAGGTAACGAGTATGCCTCATAAATTCTTGGTATCTGCACTTATTACGGGGCTCCAATGGCTTGCCCAGGCCACAGAATTCCTTCGCTAAAATACCTGCGCCAAATACTCAACCTCTCTTAATAAATAAAATAGAAAGTCTGTTGATCACCGGCAAAATTGCGTCACTAATCAATCTTAATACACCCGGATGATGAATTAGTTACTGCTCACTTCTTCTATCGCTTCTATTTCGTTGTGCAGATTGAGTTAGGTCAGGCGTCGTCTTAGAAATTGAAAGAAAAAAGACTGGCTACGATAATGAATGCAGAACCGATTTTGTAAATTAGGCTTCTTCTAAGCTGAGATTACGACGCTGCGGCGGCAGCTTAACGGTCCGCAAAGAGTCGGGATTTTCTAAGGTTCCCTGGGTCTTCAGGGGGCGTGGTCTTCGGGATCGCGACTGGGGCTCCGTCGATGTTTCACAACCGATTAAAAAAAGCCCATTTATAGCTTATAGCGTCGTAGTTTAATATAATTCGGAAATCCCACAGTAAGATCTGAAAAGTAGATGCATTTCATTGCGTTATTGAATCGCCCTTCGCGCAGATTGATGTCTGCGGGGGGTCCCCTACGTCTATAGACTCTACTGAGGCGGTGCGCCTAATAACATTTGCGTGCTGTGTACAAATTGTACGAAGTCAATCAGTTTCCCACGGTGCACTGTGGGCGCGACTCCAAGGTTTGTCGAATCGCTCAGTAATTGGAAGTTAATTTCTTCAAAACAGCAAATTAAAAAAAAATAGTCTCTGCTGTGTAATTTGTTCGGCACACATCATTGCGGTTAGATCTTTCTTTGCTTCGGAGTTGTTGTGCAGCAAGTCAAGCTCACATTGGGTAGGTTGAGACACATTTTTCTTACTGTGTGTTTCAATGGGAGAACGAAATCGTTTCCAATCAAATCCTGACAATGTTCGTTTGACGTTATTCTTTTGTTCAGGGGCCGGAATGGCGCCCCTTATAAGACGGTGAAATCAGTTTAGCGTTGCTGTTAGTAGTGATTGCCGAATTCAGGGGCAGCCAGCCACATCATCAGTGGAAGCGTGCACAGATTAGTTTGTCACACGACATTGCAAATCAAATATTAAAGACCTTTCCAGAAAAACAGAATTTATTGTTTCACAGATTTTTTAAACGATAACGATACAAGACAATTATTTGGCAGATGATAAAGTTCTTTAAAAAAAAAAAAAATCAGAATGAATCAACTTGGTTGTCAACTTCTCTCTGAAGTGGAATTAATGTTAATTATTCGATGCTCTCTGGGCGTGGGTTCGAATCCCAGTTGAGTCTAGGTCTGCCGTGTTCCAATGTGCTGGCTAACGCATTGGATTACTAGACCGGGGATCGCGGGATCAAGTCCCCGTTATGACGTTTGGAAATTTTCGGTCGAAACAAAATCCTTTGAAACTTCATCAAAGTCTTGGGACCCGTTCCTGTACGATATCAGGAGCACGTTAAAGATCCCTACCTAGGTCTGACAACTAGTTAAAATAATCGGATCACCCTCTGGTGGTGCTGGGTAATGAAACGCTGGTGGACCTCCTTAAAAATAGCTCAATAAAATAAAATGACCTCCTCACCTAGATGGCAAACTCACACAGATTTTTTATTGAATGGGGTGTTGAAGACTATGATACGAAAGTCGAAAATACACGCCCCTAGGTCGCCTATAGACAAGTCGTAATCTCCATCGCAACTCGTTGGCTCTTTGTTCGCCGCAAAAAACTTGTGTATACAGTTAATTTGTTTCTGTCTCCCTCCGTCTCTTTACTACGATTCTATGATTTATTCCATTTGTATGGGCTTGTATACATGATGATTCGTTTAACTTCAAAACACTCCGAATCCAACAGCACCAGGACACAAGTGCCGCATTGGGCCAATTCACTATTTATAAAGCCATCGACTAGAATTAGTCAGATCTTCAATCTCTCTCTCTCTCTCTCTCTCACTCACCCTTCTTTCAACATGCTAATTTAATTAAACACTTTTGTACTGATTTTGTCCGATTGATTACGACTTCAGCACAAGGAATGCAGTTTAATCCTATAAGGACCAAAAGTGCCTATTGCTATGTTCCTGCAGTAGGCATAGCGAACTGCGAAGAAAGCACAGATTAAGTGGAAGTTTTAGTGGAAGATGCGAATTGTTATGTCGTGACTCGGGGTCTGAGGACACCTAGTGTTTTTCCTTTTTTTCTTACAATTTATGTCTTGTATACTGTATTGTGCATTTTCTGGAATACTTTGTCTCTGTGAAGCAATAAAACGTCTTATGTTTCGCGCAAGATATTTTTTTTTTGGAGCGACAAAATTGCATCTCGGATTTCCAATTATTGTTACGCTATAAAAGAAGGAAATTTAGATGCGTTCTTAAAAGCGTATTCATTACAAATATCGCTCCGTGTGTTACCTTCTTCCCTCGCAGGTGAGGCATATCCCATTTTTTTCACCAGACGGATTTGATTATTTTTCAAATGTGTGTGTGCTTATCGGCATTATCTTCGTAACGACGCGGAAGTATTTCATGTCGCGCCCAATTGGAAGTATTTAATTGCTTCTCGAATCACACGAACCTCTCGAGTTACGGAAGGCAATTTAAATTTTTCTATTTAGCATTTTAAATGTTGTTTATAATTGCGCAGAAAAGTGTGTAAGATGTGAGAACCTCGGATCTCAATGCATCACTGTTATTCGTGCCCTCTGTTGGCGTTTCAGTGAATTCATTATTGATAAAAATAAAAGAGTGTGGTGGTGGTGTGAGACGGCATTGTGTGATTGCCTGGCAACACGGGGCAGCAGCAACTTACTCGCCCGCCACCAGAGGGCATCACTTGCCAGATCTTATCATCCTCACAACGCCGGTTCGACATCTCTTTTCCTCCTCACCATAAGTGTGACGTCAGTTTGACTCACCCGCGCCAGTGACGTCAGCACCTGCTTGATGCTCACATTCCCAAGAAAGGAAGGCGCATTTTAAAAATTCCTCACCGCCAAAAATTTGTGGAGGTCTCGGTTGGGAATTGAACCCGTGATCATGTCACCTTACTACTACATGCTATCGTGACAGACTTTAGAGGTTGTAAACTTGTGCGACACAATTGTAGCCTGACTTAATCTTCCACCTAGCGAGAAAGCGATCCTTAAACAATTAAGATGCAATATGGAAAACAGATCATGTCATTTATGAATTTTAAACGTTATGCGTCGGGTTTTCAGCAATATCGATGCGTTCCGTTATTCCCATCTTTGTCCCAGTGAATCCAAAAAGACGAACGCCGCCGCCAGCTCCAAGTAGACGGAGTTCGCCGGTTCTGAATCGGAATTAGTTCTTAAACCGTTCGTTCGCCATCCGAGAGGGGGGATTCCAGGACTCGTCTGACGTTTCGGTTAATTTTTCGCCAAAACGAACATTTGGCACGGGGAGGGGTAACTGGTTTATTTTTAGCAGACGCACTTGCCGTGCTTTGTACGTGTGACCCGATCGTCACAACATTCTTGCCGCCAGTCGTATTTTCATCTCCCCCAGACTCTATCGCTCGCTCTTCCCCGAACCCAGTCTCAGAAATCGTGTATTTGGTCTTTCCCTGTTCCGTCCCACTCCATACTGTGTGGCTTTGTCTCGGGGAGGGACAACTGGGACGCCTGTCCAGGGTCCAAAATAACTTCCGAGAAGAATGGCTTTAGATGAGGATTCTCTTAAAATCACGTTACGCGCAACACTCGTCAATTGTTATAAACGTCAGATGTGGGAAAGGGGCTGTGCCGTCAATTCGTTTCGACTTCCGGCATTGCTGTGCTAAAGACTATGTTCTGTGTGAGTTTAGTGATTTTGGTTAGGTTAGGTAAAGAAAGTTAGATAAGTAAATAAGTTTGATTGCGCATTTGTAGCGGGGAGTAAATCCGCGTCTCACCAAAGCCGAATTTCCAAGATCTGACGCTTATCGGAATTGACTTTCCTGTGTGTGACAAGTGACCATAGATTTGTTAGGTTACGTTAGATAAGTTAGAAAATGTAAATAAATTTCATTGGGAATTGTGCATCTCGGTAAGGGCGAGTTTCCCATCTCTGACGGTTATTACAATTGACTTTTTCTGTGCGTGACCGCGACCCGGATTTTTATAGTGAATAAAAAACATGATGCTCATTGACACTAGTTATGAACAAAACTTTATGAATACTAGACATTAATATCATCCATTTCCGAGGTCCAATCGGCGATTTGAGAATGAATTGGCCACGACACTAGCGGCGACAATTGTAACCTGCCGTGGTGATACCAAATGCTCCACCCAGTGGAACAACGCAAAACCCATATTGAAGTTGACGACACGAATCTAATGAATCATTTGGCGAGAAGGAGAAGGGCGTATCCACAGATCCCAGCCCAGGGCGTCGTATTTCTGGACAACGGGGCCCAGCTCACCCTTCCCCTCTGTTCCTCGAATCTGTGTTAGTCCGCATTTGTGTACGTTAAAAGGAACAAACAACAACAGTAGCTAGCATGTTGAAGAGTTGGAAAAAATCGACTCGCTTTTATAATTTTCTTTTTCCCCGAGATGGTGTGTGTGTTGTCTGACGACGGCGTGTTCGACAAACCCCCCCATCCTCCTCTCCGATCCCCCCTCACCCCAGACCCCTCGTGTACATGCCACCACCAATTTATCGCTGTTTATTTTCGTGATGGATTTGGTTCGGGGAGATTAAAGAATGCGGTCGAACTACACACGCCTCACCGCATTATTGACTGCGACTGAAGACCCGCGCTGAGAATGGGACATCGATGCCCTAAAATGCCTCCTAAGGCCCCCTTGGTCTCTCCACTTTAGGACATAGGCGAGGAAACTGAACCCGAGCGCGTGACGTGGCGGAGAAGAACGCTCACCTTTTCCGGCATTTATTGAACCCTAAACGATACAGGAAAGGTCAATTCCTTTATCCTCAAAATGAGCAATATTTTAACCGTTTTAACACATATTTTAGATTTATGATGACATTCAGACCGTTAAGGCGATGGATCATGAGAACATTCATGTACTGTACATGTAAATTTCGAAAACGGCGGAAAGCCTAGAGTGAAGCATTCGCTAGTCGATCGAGACTTGTGATTTATCGACTCTGGCTTCTAGACCTTCCAGTTCTTGTACACTATATTATTGTATCTCTGTATATTGAATTTGCATGTACTTTCATTCTGCTGTACTAAGACCAGATCGATTATCGATCATTAAGAAATATTTCGCACGCAATATCGCAATCAAAATAATATCTAATTCATATTGTATGCAAAGTTTAATCTGTTGAAACAGAAGATGTCTAAACTGATGCCAACAAATATAGATAGAAAATGAATTAAAGATTTGGAGGTTAAATTGTTTGGAAAGTGAAATGAAGTTGTCCCGTACAAGAACATCTAAAACTTTTTCGGCTAAATTGATGCACCCTGTATAAATCCAATTTTGAGGATCGCATCGAATATAGTGCTCCTACAATGTGCGCCAAACTTATATTTTAGCGATGCCAAATTAGCATATACCTAGCTCCAGAAGCCCCTCCTTCCCACCCCCCACACTTCTCCGGGGGCTGACAGCGAAACTCTGTTTACGATTATGCAATTTTAATGTTCAGCGCGTTCGAGTTCGCACTGGGCGCGTTCACACGCTACTCTCCGTACGTGTGTATTGTCTACGAGTTTATGGTTATGTCCTGATTAAAAGCGTGGCTGCACCGCTCGCTCTTAATAGTCACGATACCAGTGTCGTAAAACAAGATAAATGGCCGCGGTGTTCGGGGGGACCGGGAATATTTGGGGATAGATTGGGGGGGAGGACGAGAGGTTCTGTGACAGCGGAGGCAGGTGATAGGTTCTGCATTTACTAAAGCTATAATGCGGTATTATCTATCAGGTTCTCCAAGTTTATGTTCTCCGACCTGTACGAGACACATTGTTTGCGAAAAATATTGACTCGACTAGACTCAAACTCGATCGTACCGTTTGATTAACTCGGTTTATCGTGTTTGTTGTTTCGTCGGACACGATCAGCGATTCGGCTGATTCGCCGCGGGTGGTTCATGATGGACGGGGCGGTCGGTCTGGTGGAGAAACTGAGTGGGTCAACTTAGAATCAGGAACTTGAGAGTGGCCGAGTGGCGTAGTGGCGTGCTTGTCTTCTATTTCCGTATCGTGAGTTCGATTCCGGCCGATATCTTGGGAATTTTTCGGGCGAGAGACGTTCCAACGCACGCATTCTTTAGGTGCACGTTCAAGATCCTCCTCTTGGTCTGAACTAGGCTAAGAAAAATTACCAGGTTTAGAAAAGGCACTCTTTGAGTTCTGGAAAATCATGATGACCTATCATCAGGCATCTGGGTCAGAATCGAGGATCGTGTGTTCGAGTCACCATCTAGGCGGAATCGTTTACCCGATTAATTTTCGTCCTGCTCAGAAGTCATAACGTGCTGGTTCTGAGTTCAAATCACGCTTCGGCTCACGTTCGATGTTCGGCCGGGTGGGCGCAAGTTGTGCTGTGCGGTCAATGGGTGATGCGGGTAACCTTTCCTCTACAGTTTGTGGCGCGTCAGACCTTAATCCTATGTTCAAACGAATAAAATGTTTTCATTTCTACAAAGGCGAGTTTTGATAATAGAATTCAAGATTTGAAGAATTCCAGTTCACCACATTGGCCGATCGTCGTTTTATTCGAAAAAACCTATGATCTTTTAATCGGGGCGTAATGTCGACCACCGTGATATAAAATTTTGGGTGAATGGTAGTAAAAGTTGGACAACGATATCCCGTAGTTTTTTTTAGGGGAGGGGCATATCTTCACTATTCTGCTATTTGAAATGATTTTCGTTAAAATTCCTGACCTGTTCAAAACTGTCGTTTCATCATTATTTTCTATACATCGGCTGCGTTGAATAATTCAAAACGCGCTTCTCCTAAAATCGATCTTTAGCCCCAGCAACTTTGGGACTAAAAAGTTTGAGATCAATTTAATTCCGACGACTTTCGAAAGCCCGGGGATAGCGAAAGGGGCAGTTAAAGGAGTCAGGCGATACCCGAGGCCAAAGGAGATGTGCGGCTACGACTCCGTGTCAAATGGGTTCAACGGGTTTATTTTCATTTTATGACGTGGAGAGAGAGCTACGTTCGAATACAGAGCCACTGTAGGCTGTCATATGTAGTTGGTGGGAGGTCCAATAGATGGGATGAGGGGGGAGGGGTGGAGGTGGCCCCGGGGAAGAAGGATCACGTTTAATGCCAACCCTTGTTTTTTCAAGTAATGGAGTCTACGACCTAGACCTATACTGTGAGCTCGGGTTAGCCCCGATCATGGGCTATCTGTTTTTAAAACTCGAATACTTATCGGTTCAAACAGAGAAATATAATTAGAGATTTTTTAAATGTACTACATATAAGTTCATTGGTTAACATATTCCCTTAAAAAATAATGACCTGTTTTCAGAGTAATTTTAAAAAAATATTTCTCCGCCAACTCTTGTACAGTGCAACACTTATAAATGGTGTTTTTGCGGTGTCATTTTTCAAAATACTTTAATTTTAAATCACTAATATTAACAAAAAGAATTCCAAAATGTTCAGAATATTTAATTATTTTTTAAGTTATTTATTTGGAATTATTTTCTATAATAACAATTTTACATTTTGTGTATGGAAATTATTTTTGTTGACACTTATCCGAAATTTAAAGTTTTTTATAGAAATATTGCGACGTCTAAACAGGGATCTGAGGAGATTCAAAAATTAACACAATGAAAAAATAACCTTAATGGAATTCGTAAGCATTTTTGAAAAACTAATTTTCAGGATAATTTGGAAATCTGCAATTTTTAAAACCATTTTTCTTTAGTGATGTTGTCTGAATTACCGGTTGTGCAAGGATCCAAAATTGCACCACAATACCAGCTGGCAATGTAGGCCACCCTCCAATATGTTACCGCAACTCAATACTGCAATGGAACACCAGTAGAATGCTAAGAGAAAATATTTTCTCTCCACATCTCTTCCCTCCCCCCCACGAAACTACACGGATAGAATGTGGAAACGGTGTGCCTTAGTAACAGGGTAGTGTTTGGTTGATTTTCGAACTGAGTTGTCAATTTATCTGACACCCCTGCACAGAAACGGGTCTCACGGTTTTACTTTCATTCAGAAGAAATGCGCGTGATGACATTTTTCTTGCCCGAAAAATTCCGAAGATCTCGGTCAGGAATCGAACCTACGATCACGGGCGTAATACTCCGAAACACGTTTCGTGGCGTTCGTTTAGACACTCGAAATTTCGTCATCTGAATTTATTCAGAATATGCTTAGTGAATTCAGGGATTCATAAAAAATTGAATACAGTGTGATTTTTCCACACAAACATGATCAAAAGTGTGCGTTAACATTGTGTGCTTCCCCGCATTGCACCGGTGCTCGTACGGTTTTGTTGCGCTACGGAAATCCAGAAACAACCTCCACGGGGCAGCAACGTTCAAGTGCGGCGAGTATCCTGCAGTGACCGAACCAATGATATTGATATATAAAAAGAAAGATGGACAATTAATTGGGCAATAACCTTTCAATTCTAGGATACCTGATGTTGTTCTCCGGAGCTCATTTCGGTGTTGCCTCACGCACACGAAATCGTCTCCAGTAGATTGGCAAGCGGTGTGACCAACTAGACGCTACTCTATATTTTTGCGCCGCACTTTATTATTTATTATGATGGCGGGACGCGACAAGGCACCCGAGGCCGCAATCATATCCATCTACATGCTTTTTTCTAACCTATATACTCCTATAGATAGATATATACTGGAGTATAATACTGCACACAGACACCGTCAGCAGGCCAGAGGTAATTTGATGCGTGCACATTGCCCGGACTGCGTTCGTCCGTCCACTGGGTCCCATTTGCGAGTCGCGAGCCGCCAGTTGACCACCACTCTGCACGCTCATCCGGTCCACCTCACAGGTGCCTCAAACTTATCCCTCTCCCCCTCATTACCAAATAACCCCATCAATCTCTTTAACATAAAAATACAGCGACTAATGAACAGTGTGTCTTTGCGACGAAATCATCTCACGTAATGGTGCCAGACGAAATAATAATTATCCGTGCCATTAGGATAAAAGTAAGCGTATCAACCCTTTGGCAATTTAAAATGCAAATTAGTGGAAAATCAAAACAGTATTTCCATCTTTATTACTGAAATATTAACATGACAATTGAATTGAAAACCACTCACTTTGACATTTGAGAAATGCTATTATTTATCTATCTATCTAAATATATATTCACCAGATCTGGCGAGAGAAAAAAATAATCTGTAATTTGGCGCCCTAGAAATCTGTTCGCGAGAAACTGGGATGAAATATTTAATTTATAAAAATAAATTAATCTTTCCTCTACACGGTCAATTTGGTCCGAGAATTTTTGAAGAAGCTGAAGCTACACTGAGAACTTTCCCCTGACGTATGTTTCCATTGTAATCCTATGGGAGAAAAATGTCTTTCGGGGACTATATGTTAGCGGTGCAGACCGGTGCAGATATGTTGATGAAGCAGACGAGGCCGGGATTCAACTCGACGTAGTATTTTTTCACGATTGCTCCCCATGGGGTGGTCCAACTACACCCCCACCCCACCCCATCCCCCGCATCTGGCGCGCTGACGTTGGTCGCCCGAACTCCATAAAATTGGGGACCTGCCCTCTCCCGCACACACGCGCGCGATCGTTAATAACATCGGGCGCACCGTACACCACCCGCATGTTCCTGGCCTCCCCACCACCACCACCACCACCACCTCTCTCACCCAAACCCAAGCTCTTGTGTTTCCAATCTCAAAATAAACTCGTTCGATTGAAAGTCGTAAAACGAGCCCCACCCATCGCCATGTGAGGTGCTCGTTTGCAGTGGGGGTGGGGGGTTTCGTCGTCATAAAAGCTCTTATCGAAAGGTGGACCCGAAATGACCGCAGCACGTCCATAGTCTATCTCGCACTGTGTGTGTGTGTGTGTGTTTAACGCCACCCTATACATTATTAATGCATGTAACCCGGCGTTGTTGGCAAAATGCGGAGCAGCGCTTTGCTGCACTTGTAGCGTGTGGCCCCGGACAACCTGACTAGGATTTATAGCTTTGGTTTTGGTTAGTCAGGCCTGCAGAATCATCTTTACTATCCTGTTAAGGTGCTCTCTATTTTTTTGGGGACTTGTACGCGATTGCGTACTTGGCAAAGCCGCGCAGAAAAACGGAATCTGGAACGTAGCGACCTTTTCCAATTTATGCTGAAGTGGAAAACCATTTGAAAAAGAAAGATGCAGAAATGTTGAATGACAATTCTAATTCTATTAATGAAACGGTGAAGTGGTGTGACTCGTCGTAGGCCAGTTGGTGGATATTATTTCGGTGGTGGTTATAAAGTTCGATTCCCGGTATGGACTCTCGAATATTCGACCCAGGCATATGTGCCCCTCACCATAGTGCCTTAGGACGAAGAGGGGTACAAAAAATCCTGTAGGGATTTTATACTAATTTGATTGAAATAAAAAATATAAAAAATTGGCATTTCGCCACATGGGCTCTCTTGTTAAATGTGTTTAACTTTGACTCCGTCTTCTTGACAATTGAGTGTGATTTTGCAGGGTCTTGGGACGATTCTCGCAATACTTCATTTCAAAATTGCGGTCCCTTTCTCCATCTTGACCCTTTCCAGGTCTCCTCCATTTTTTCCCCTGGCACTGAAGTCACTTCACTACAGGATTTTCTTTACCCCTCTTGGTGCTCAGGCACTATGACGAGGGACACTCCTGTAGTGCTATTCACTTTAGTGATTGGAATAAAAAAAGTAGTGCCGTTCGATTTCATTCGAATAGTTATAAACTATCGATAGCTCACTAATGGTTTTCACGACTATCGCGCGCCACCAAATTTTCGGTAGTCCTAAAGATTGCAGCAATCTTTGCTTTTGTGACGTCCCAACTGCAACCTCATTCGAACCTACTGCCTCTAGAGGGCGTCACATGTTTGCAGATATACTTACCACGTGTATACTGTAATAAAATCAGAAATTAATGTCATGAACGCGAAAACATGAAGACCTGAAATAAGTTGATCGTTGCCGAATTTCATGGCGCGGCGTTAAGCCGTCGGTGAGCCATCAATTAACAGAACGAAAACGTATACTTTGATTTACGATCTCGTAGATTTTGACTGATTAACTAGTAAAAAATAATTTGTTTTCATAACGTCGATCGAATACTATTTCCAGACTCGAATAAATGAAAGGATTTTAGAACTACTACGGATGTTTGAAATTTGCAATGAACTTCGAAGAAATTTCCGATTTCTTTTGTATTTGAAACGGACATTGACTGGTGATGAAAATCGCAATTTCCAAAACGTTTTCCGAATTCGTCGAACCCACCACTGCCCAAATGAGCCGCAATAAATGACACGATATGCTCGTAAAAATAGAACCAATTGCTTACGTGCTTCGGTCCTCGTATTTTCTCTTTGGCCCTGGTGCAACAACCAATGGCATGCCAGCTGCCCACAAGCGCACATAAAAGTTGGAGTAGGCCTGTTTGGTGGACATTGGTAATATCAGATCGGTAGTGAAATGACAACGCACTATTTGATTGACCGAATGGACGACGACCTAACTAACACTATACACACATCTCCCAGCTTCAATTCTGACAATTTCAAACATGGACCGTCTCTAAAAGTGCCATTACCATGAGGGACGGCAAATACAATTCTGCCAATAACTGTTTCAGGTCGCGTTCGTCTATTTATATAGTTACTAGAGAAATAACCCACTTCGATCGGCTGTCCCCGTCATGATAGCGAAAGTATTTTCGAATATTTTACGGCAATGTCGAAGCAACACGTGATTTTAAAAGAAAATTAGAATTTCTCAAATGTTTGACAATTTAAATATCTAATATATTTATAACGAAAACGTATTTTCTTCCTATTTTGTGAAATTAATTAATAATAATTTGAAACTGGGGATCTAGTGTGGAAAATGTCGCTGGCATCACTGGTAGTACGTGATTGGCGCACGTGAGAGCGACGACAGCGCCATTTTGATCAAGTGGAGACGCCATCTTGGAATTTTCCTTTTAAATGGCAATTCCTAAAAACTTTAACGACCTATATCTCGAGAAATACGCAAAATTGATACTTCAAATTACTTGCACTCAACTACAAATTTGCGGAACTATCTACAGCTCCAATTTTATTCTATTTTGTTAAGCCGTTCTTGGGGAAACTTGAAGGCTGACAAATTAAAAAGGATGACAAACTTTCAAGATTATAATGTAAATATTGTTGGATTTCATCTCCTCTTGAGATCTGTTGCGCATGTAATTTTTTTCTGATTTGAATTTTTATGAGCGTCGTAGATTTGTTTGTGGTCGTGACGTTTCTTTCCCGGGAGATTAACTTAGAAGGAGAATTAAAGGTATCAGGAGGAAATTATGTGCAGGTTTCGTCATTTTTCTTGCTTTCGATTGTCGTGCGACTTGTCTATAGGACATAACGAAAAGAGTCTTACGTAGTTCATAGTGTAACGTTCTCTTTGTGAGAGGCAACGGCGGAGAAAGGAGGAATGGGTTATGAGAGATTAAATGGGATTCGCGTGGATTAGAGATGATTCAGCGCGAGATCAAACGGAATTTCGTTAGACTTAGCGGGGGATTTCCGAAAGATTTAATTAGAAATGAAAACTTTGTTTGGATGAATGGGGGGATTTCGATCGCTACATTTGATGCACGACGCACCCTCTTTCTACACGGATGAGCTGTGACGAGCGTTAACAATGCCAACAACAGACAACATGGTGGATCAACTTTTACTCCATGTGGCCATTCAGAATGCACACCCTGTACCAAATACATTGCATTTAGCGAATGAGCCTCAATTAATTATTCTACACTATTCGGAATTCGCTTTTGTTAATAAGAACCGTTACGGATGAGTTATTTACTGTTTGAAATGCTAGCGCAGCGCAGTTCAGTCAATGATAACTGCATCAACTTCATTTGGTGGTTCTATATAGGTCTACTGTACATGTAGTATATACATGTACGTGATTCGAAAGAATAAAGCGTGGAGAAGTTAGTCCTGGAGGGGAACGCCAAATTGACGAAAATTCGCGAAGATCTGGATGCGCCATACGACATGTTGCCAAACATAATTTCGTAGCTTTCAAACTTTTAACTGCGTTTGTCTAAAATTAGTGCCAAGCCGTAACATTGTTAGTCGTTGGTTCAGCTGCAGATTACTGATTCATTAGGTGAAAGAACCCGACTCTCTCATTTTAAACAGTAGTCAATAAAGCTATTATGTATCCCTATCTACAGTACAGTCCACCCAGATCTCTGTATTCCCAAGATCGAATAAACGAGAGCCTGTGCCCGGAATCGAACCAGGGACAGTCGTACCACATGCATGTCTCACTTCAAACGAAGCTTCGACGGATCGTAAAGGTACAGGATCCAAAAATGAAGAGGTTTCCGTAAAAAAATTGAATTCTTGAAAGAATAAAAAAAAAAATGATGTAATCACCTTCACCGAGAAGCGACCCCGAGTCGAGCTAGTAATTGAGATATCCAAACATTGGACGTAATTGAATGCAAGTGTTCTCCTAATGGTTGAAAATTTTTTGAAAAATACAAACTAGAATATATTTTAATTGAAAGAATGTCTAAAATAATGGGCACAAAATATTTTGACAATCCCAGATTGGTCCGGCCGTTTTGTTTGACGTAAGCAAACTTTCCCGCATTGCGCGCATGAGTAAGCAGTGTTTGCCTGAAATTGGGGGGAAGGCCAATCCCACGGCCAATCCTCTTTGCCCAGGGATCGCGAAGTAGAGGGTGCTGAGGTCGCCGTTCGGTTGGTAAGAGGATGCGGAGGCGACCCGAAGAATCGCTGACGGTTTGTTTTCGGTCCGTCTTTTGCTGTCGTCGACGTCTGTGGCGCGCGTCGACCCAAATAATCGCAATGATTAGCGAGTCATACGGCGTGAAATAATCGCATTAAGACAAGGTTAGTGCTTTGACCAGCGGAAATGCTGGTGCTTTTGCATTGGCGCGTTGGTTGTACCGGGTCGACGACGACTGACTATTCGAGAAGCAGCACGAGTTACGCTGACGTCGCCTAATTACATGCGCACCACTGCGATATTTTGACGTAGAACTAAGTCTTTCTCTTCGTTAGAGTGGGGTTAGTAGTGCTCCAGTCACGCCACGTCACGCGTCACGAGGGTTCGCTACTTTAAAGTAATTCCTAAAGGGCTGCTAGATTTGTTGGCGGTAGATTTGATCGAGAGGAAAGTGTGACTGACATGTTGCCAATTTAGAGGATTGTAATGTGAAAATTGGGGAAATTGTGAGACAGGCTCCTACTAGGTGTAGAAGAGCGGGACATACTAGAATGGTTCAGGAGCTGCATTGTAGATGTGACTCGTACTTCAACTCCTATTTTCCCCAGAGTGTGTCGACAGTGGAATAGCCTAAATGAGTCTCGAGTCAAGATCCTGTTAGGATAGGACAACCACACCTTTGTCCTTAACTGGTCATTTGACCCCCGCCATAGGCCCCATCCCCTGCTGCTTCTGGGTACATATTGTAATTTGAATTGTAATTCGAGATAGTTGTGCGTAGGGAATTTCCTTCCATCCCTTAGGGTTCGTTCCACTGTAGCTTCGTGATATTTTTTAATGCGGATTTAGTGGTTCGGCGCTCTCCATCACGGATACTCGACAATCTAATAAGGGGGGCGGGAGGAATGAGTAACATTGTCAAACAATATTGTCAAATGAGCAAAACAAAAGCCGTGTTCCATGTTCCCACACACGTAATTCTACGTCACGATATGCAGCTGTATTCAGCGACATTCAGCGGTTCTGTGGAAGCAGCGTTAGCGCCCCAATGTAATATCGCAGCGATGTGGGCGACTAGAGCGCCCCCTGTTCCTGAAAAGGCGCTAGTCCCCCGCATATGCAGTGCATCGTCATTGGGTGCCGAGGAGCGCGCGCTAATTGAGTTATGCAAATTAACTGAGCTGAAATTATGATTCGTGTCCGACAGGCGCTTCGGTCCAACGTGTAATTCGATTTTCACGTTTGGCTTCAAATTAAGATTTTCATTAAACCGGATTGGAGAAATGAACTTGTAATCCTCGTTGTACGCCGACACACTCAGGAATAAGCCTCTGAATTAAATCTGATGACTATTTGTTGTCGGCCTATTAGCTTCTAAAGAGCTTTGAATTGAAGTTTAATTTTATCTTGCCATAATGGACCTTAGTGGAATATATTATCCCAGAGTTTTGTACAGTAGATAACCAGTCGTTAAGGGCAATTGCATGTTAAATTATTATTTATTCCTAACTGATGTCTGCTGATAATGGTTTAATAATTTAATGAACTATCTATATGTCAATAGGGATAGGTTTTGGATTTCGTTTTCTTTTCTCTCCATCTTCTGGGAATTTTGTCCATTGACTTATTCAATCTTGAGATTGGTTATTTTGAAAAGTGGTTGAGCGTTTCCGAGTTGATTACATCAACTCGCGTGCAGAGTGCCATGGGAACCTGGATTTACAATCCTCGCGGGTTTAAATTTAATGTATCGACAGATGGCGTTCTCGTCGTTATGGTTACGTGTACTGCAGTCGGCGACTTTTCCCTCCTATATCCTGCTATGTGATTCTAAGGAGCATCGTAAATTAAGACAGTGTGCTAAAAAGAATTCGCAATATATTTCAGAAATAAAATGAAACTGAGGTCAGAGCTGGCTTAGAATTTATGAAATCGTTCCAAACAAAATTCTGAACTTTCAACAAATTCAAACTTTAAGTTTCAAAATTGAAAACATAAAGTAGTTAGGTTTAATGAATTTAAAATCTTATTTAAAAGAACACTTTCTTTTCTCCGGTTATAGTGTGATTAGACTAATTTACAAAATGAAAATATTCTGCTGATCAATCGATGCGTGTAATTATTGAGATTTGCAGGGTCCTAGTGGACCCTGCAAAGCAGTTCAGAGAAAATGTGATACACCGTGAAATTCGTTATTCGGAAAAATGAGATTCAGGTTGCCGCATGATTTAACCTTTTTTAGTTCGGCCACCGCTAGCCATGTTTTCGTTCACCGGATCCTCATGAGACCTCACACGATTCAAAAAGCACCTCACAAAATAGAAACGTGGGCTTTAGTTTATTCGTTTCCGGAGTATTGGCGACGATATTCCTCCAGAATCCCAATTGCGTGCTCATTACGATTTGGAAATTATTAAAATTACTAGGTTACCCGGCTTTGCCTGGGTTTACAGCAACCACCAATGAAAATAAAAATTTATTGTTTAAATTTACCGGCTATTTTACACGATAACACACGATAAACGCACATTTTGAAAAATTCGAATTTTCACGTGCTATAATAGCGTCATGCAGTGGTGCCTCAACCTTTTTTATATTTAAAAATTTGTATTTTCAATCGTTTCACAATTATGTTAAATTGAAAAAGAATCATTTTTTAAAATATGTATTTGATTATTTTATGTTTTTTAATATTGTTATTTTATTTTATTTTTATATTGAAAATATTATTTTGGTAATAGTAGTTGTATGGTGTGCTTGGTTGGAACTGTTATCTGGTTTGCTTGGTTTGTCTCGTGAAATCGACGACGTCATGCTTTTGAT